>PISX010026007.1:0-25196 GCA_004024625.1 Mellivora capensis | reverse complement strand
GTGAAAAGAAGGGCCATCTGTACCCCAATGTTTATAGCAGCAATGGCCACAGTCGCCAAACTGTGGAAAGAACCAAGATGCCCTTCAACAGACGAATGGATAAAGAAGATGTGATCCATATACACTATGGAGTATTATGCCTCCATCAGAAAGGATGAATACCAGACTTCTGTAGCAACATGGACGGGACTGGAAGAGATTATGCTGAGTGAAATAAGTCAAGCAGAGAGTGTCAATTATCATATGGTTTCACTTATTTGTGGAGCATAACAAATAACACGGAGGACATGGGGAGATGGAGAGGAGAAGGGAATTGAGGGAATTTGGGGAGGAGATGAACCATGAGAGACTATGGACTCTGAAAAACAACCTGAGCGTTTTGAAGGGGCGGGGGGTGGGAGGTTGGGGGAGCCAGGTGGTGGGTATTGTGGAGGGGACGCATTGCATGGAGCACTGGGTGTGGTGTAAAACTATGAACTCTGTAACGCTGAAAAGAAATAAAAAAAAAAAAAACAATGATGTATTTTATGGTGACTAACATAACAAATTTAAAAATACTTTATGGATGAGGGGCAAGATGGTGGAGAGTAGGAGACAATGTTTCAACCGGTGCCCTAAATTGAGCTGAATATTTTTCTGAACAATCTGAATACCATTTTAATCATCCTGAGACATAAGATTATGCACTTCTGGATATCTATGGGTGCAGATAACATCAGTGAAGAGGTAAAGCAGAGTGGGAACGCTCAGAATGATATCAGAGGATAAACAGAAGGAGGAGGGAGGCACCAAAGTGACTCATTGTAAAGTAATGCTTCAATACATTAGTGCCCTGCGGCTGTGGATAAGCATTAATTTGGATTCTGGTAAAAAGCACTCAAAAAGAGCAAAAGATCTTAAGGGGAAACTAGTGGAATCAGGCAGTCGTGAACATGGGGCTAAGTCCTTCCACCCACAGGCATCTGGGACTTGCACCTCCTCTGGGTGTGAGAACACCCAGTGTGGGTCTGGACCTCATATAGCAGTCCATGCAATGGCCATCATCCAGGTTAGGGCTTGCTAGGACCAATACTGTTCACGGTTTTAGTGGCACTTGAAGGAATGAGCACTCAGTGTTATATGCATCTGATGAATCACTAAATTCTACCTCTGAAACCAGTAATGCACTGTGTGTTAACTGAACTGAATATAAATAAAAAATTTTAAAACATAAAATAACAAAGCAGGGGTGGTTGGTTTATGGACATTGGGGAGGGTATGTGCTATGTTGAGTGCTGTGAAGTGTGTAAGTCTGACGATTCACAGACCCTTTACCCTGGGGCTAATACTACATGATGTTAATAAAAATTAAATAAAAAAGAAATGTCTGATCCGGTGTGTCATTCAAAGTCCTTGTTGTGAAAAATGTCACTGGAATTTTGATCTCAGGACTCCCAGAACATTTCCTGAGCCTCAGGCAGAGGCTTTAACCCACTGACCCACCCAGGCGCCCAATAAATGCAATTTTTAAAACAAACAAACAAACAAACAAACAAGCAAAAAGAATACTACATATTGTCCAAGTGCTATATAAACAAAGTGTTCTACAAACAATGCAATCTTTGTTTTTAACTTGCAAAGAATTGAATCTACATCTGGAGCTAACTATATACTCAGAGGACATGAAAATATGGTCTTCCCTCCACTGAGTAAAACAGCCCAGCCCTGACCATGCAGCTGGGAGAGGAGCCCCAGTCCTGGGATTTCCAGGTGTCCACATTCACTGAGCAGGACAGAACACAGAGAACTCACCACGGAATTTGTGCTTGGCTGGGTTTTCCTTGTTGCTCTTTTAAAAGGTAATTTCTGGAGAACAAGAGACATTGAGGACGTGAGTGGATAAGAGTGAGAGAAACCATGGGTGTGTGACGGATTCCTGACTAGGATATCTTGTGTCTGCAGGTGTCCAGTGTGAGGTGCAGCTGGTGGAATCTGGGGGAGACCTCGTGAAGCCTGGGGTGTCCCTGAGATTCACCTTCATTAGATATGCCATGAGCTGGGTCAGCCAGGCTCCAGGAAAGGGGCTGCAGTGGGTCCCAGGTATTTGGGATGATGGAAGTAACACAAGCTATGCAGACTCTGTGAAGGGCCGATTCACCATCTCCAGAGACAATGGCAAGAACACTCTGTATCTGCAGATGAGCAGCCTGAGAGTCGAGGACAGGGCCGTGTATTACTGTGCAAGAGACACAGTGAGGGGACATCAGTGTGAGCCCAGACACAAGCCTTAAACTACAAGGGTATCAGACCAGCAGAGGATGCACACTACTCACCAATGCTGTCTTTAATCCCAGGAGCCACTGCAGATGGAGTCTATGGCATATTTCCTGTCAGGGTCTGGAGTTTCCTCTCCATAGAGCAGTTTGACCAAGGGAGCCTCCTTGACATTATTCTGTGCTTATCTATTCACTCTCTGGCTTAGAAACTTAGTTGTATAAGGAAAAAAATATACTAACACACACAAAAAGTAAGAGTCAGTTACATTAGTTTCCTCTTGTCCATAAATAACATTAAATTACAAACATCCTAATGCAGGAAAACAAAACCTTTAAAAGAACCTCAGTGGCACTCACTGTGGATCACAAGAACCTCCAGCAGAGCCGAATATCACACACACACACACACACACACACACACACACACACACACACACGAGTATAAAACCTCCATTGAAAAATAAAATTAAATTGAAGAAAAGAGTAGAAAACCATTATCAATCCTGTAATTTCTCTACAGCAAAGGTGGTTCTAGACAGAAATACACAGCATATGGGAAGACCTCAAGAAGGAAGAAACTCAAATAAACAACCTAACATTACACCTAAATGTGCTAGAGAAAGAGCAGCTGCATCCTAAATATAGCAGAAGGAAGGAAATAGCAAGATTAGAGCAGAAAGAGATTATATAGAAACTAAGAAACACAGAACAGATCAAAGAAACTAGGATCTGATACTTTTTTTCTAATTCAATTAGCTAAGTTATAGTACATCATTGGCTTTTGATATAATATTCAATCTGCTCCATCTGTTCAGTATAAAAACCCTGTGCTCATCATGTCACGTGATACTTTGGGGAAAAAACCCACAATACATTTGAGAATCCTCTACCTAAATTTATTAAAATGAAAGAGAAAGGGACCAAATAAATAACAAAGAAGTCTATCTGGTCCAGTGTGTCATTCACAGCCCTTATTTCCTTGCTGCATGAACAATGAATTCTGGAACACTGAAAATAAATATTTAAAAAACTGAAAAAAGTCTGTAATCATTTTTTCTGTTCAATTAGTCAACATACAGTACATCATTAGTTTTTCATGAAGTATTCAGAGACTCATTATCTGTGTATAACACCCAGTGCTCATCTCATCACCTGCCCTCTTTAATACCCATCACCTGGCTTCCCCTCCCCCACCACCCTCACTTCTGTAATCCTTGTTTGTTTCTCAGAATCCAGAGTCTCTCCAGTTTGTCTCCATCTCTGATTTCTTATTTTATTTAATTTTATTATATTTTATTTTATTTTTCAGTGTTCCAAGATTTGGTTTATGCACCACACCCAGTGCTCCATGCAATAAGTGGGCTCCTTAATACCCACCACCAGGCTCACCCATCCCTCCAACCTCCTCCACTCCAAAACCCTCAGTTTTTTTCTCAGATTCCACAGTCACTCACACTTCATATCCCCCTCCAATTTACCACAATTCACTCTTCCTTTCCCCATCCTAATGTCCTTCATGTTATTCCTTATGCTTCACAAGTAAGTGAAACCATATGATAATTGACTTTCTCTGTAGTTCTTCTCACTATTCCTTATGTTCCACATAGAAGTGAAAGTATAGGATAATCTTCTTTCTCTGCTTGACTTATTCTACTTGACATAACACCCTCCAGTTCCATCCATTTCAATGAAATTGTAGGTATTCATCCTTTCCGATGGCTGAGTAATACTCTTTTTTAAAATATTCTATTGTATTTATGGACCACATCTTCTTTATCAATTCATATGTGGAAGAACATCTCAGCTCCTTCCACAGTTTCACTATAGTGAACATTAATCCTATGAATATTGGGGTTCATATGCCCCTTTTTTCACTACGTCTGTATCTTTGGGGTAAATACTTAGTGGAGCAATTGCTGAGTCATAGGGTAGTTCTATTTTAAACTTTTTGGGGAGCCTAAACACTGTTTTCCAAAGTGGCTGTATCAACTTGCATTCCCACCAACAGCATAAGAGGGTTCCCCTTTCTCCACCTCCTTCCCAGCATTGTTGTTCACTGTCTTATTAATTTTAGATTTTCAAATTCATATAAGGTAGTATCTCATTGTGGTTTTGATTTACATTTCCATGGTGACAAGAGATGTAGAGCATTTTCTCATGTGTCTGTTGATCATTTGTATGTCTTCTCTGGAGAAGTGTATATCCATTCCTTCTGCCTATTTCTTTTTTTTTTTGGGGGGGGGATTCATTGACCTTTATTTATTTTTTTTTCCTTTTTTTTATTTCTTCTGCCTATTTCTTGACTGGGTTATTTGTTTTTTGGGTGTTGGGTCTGGTAAGCTCTTCATCGATCTTGGATATCAACGCCTTGTCTGTAGTGTCATTTGCAAATATCTTCTCCCATTCCAGAGGTTGCCTTTTTAGTTTTGTTCACTATTTCCTTTGCATTGCAGAAGATTTTTATCTTGATGAAGTCCCCAAAGTTCCTTTTTGATTGTTTCCCTGGCTTTTAGAGACCCATAATGCAAGAAGTTGCTGCAGATGATGATATAAGAGGTTACTGTCTGTGTTCTCTCAGATGTTGATGCAACCCTTTTCTAAATGGATCTCTGAACACATCCTAATATCCAGCCAGAGTTGTCACTGACAATGTCCACATCACAGACACCTGTTACCCCACATGCTAGGTGTTTTGTTCCTGGGGATGAGAAAATCATAGGAATCCACCCACACTCAAATAAATAGAAACACTCCTGTTTAATACCTTCCCTCTGAGCAGTGACTTTAGCTGGCCTCCATCCAGGTCCACACACACCCTGGAGCCAGGGTGGACATTCACATCAATCTGTGCAGATCAAGGCCCCAGGGAACAGCTGATGAGTTTGAGACTCCCACGGACCTGGATGCTGTGGGTGTCTCCTCCACTCTACACTCCACTAGCTGGTCAGTCCATTCTTCCAGGCCTTAACAAATGTGTCGTTATAACTTGATCTTCCAACTTCTCATGATCTTCAATCCTTCTATCAGGCAGGTAGTGTATTTATTATTTAATTCGCATTAACAACCTACAGGAGAGCCAGGAGACAAGATATGCATCCACAGCGCAGTTCATGAAGATACTGAGAGAAGGGCTTTCACAGAGCACTGATCTAAATCACTGAGTACAGTGATGAGGACACAGGTTAAAGGGGGTGACCTGCCCCTGTCACACAGGTGTGAAGTGACATTTCAGGATCATAGAAGGTGTTAGTTGTGTAAATGTGCCACTGAGTGATGAGGATTCACCCAGGATGCTCCCAGGGAGGTGACACTTACTGGAGCAATGACAAAATCTGAGAACTCTGTCTTCCTAACATGTCCTTTACACATAAACATATCTGGTAGTGCAGGTGTTTTGGCGTAGTTTAATTCACTCATGATGAGTGGGGCAGCTCCGAATTACCAAATACAGTGGAGTGACACAGCTTTGACAAAGTTCCACATGATTTGTACATGGAGCTGCTGTCGCCAAACTTGCACACCCAGGACTTAAACCACAAGAGAATAGAGGGGTGGGTGGAACAGAGAGGTTCCCTAACAGTAAGGAGCCCCTGGAATTATGGTGGGGCTTCATGAATGTATACCATGCACAGGACACTTGGTATTATATTGTTATGATTATGCTTCCTGTAGATGATCACAGCCTCTCTTTGCAAGGCCTATGCTGTGGAGTGTATGACTGGCTCCATTGGAAAACGGGCTGTCTGGGGAAAGACAAGATGGCGGGGAATTAGGAGGAGGCGCTGTTTCAACCTATACCCTAAAGTGAGCTGATTACCTACCAAGGAACTCTGATCAGCCATGAAATCAGCCTGAGAATAGAATTATACACTTCTGGATCTCTATGGGGGCAGAAGACTCCAGTGGGCAAGTAAAGTGGAGTGGGAATGTCGGACTGGTATCAGAAGATAAACAAAAGGGGGAGAGAGCAACCAGAAATGACCCATTGGAAAGTAATACCCCAATACAAGAGTGCCCTACAATTGTGGACCAGCATTAACATGGAGTCTGTTAGAAAGCACTTAAAAATAGCAAAGGATCATGGGGGGCAATTGTAGGAATTGGGAGGGTTAGGGACAGGGGCTGAAGTCCCCAGAGCAAGGACAGCCACTCTTGGCACTGAGCCAGAGAGAATACGGCAAAGAAACCAAGTCTTGGTCCCTGAGCAGTGAGTGAGCGGGGCTGAGGATGCATGGGGTGTAGCTCCTGTGAAGGGCTAGGAGCCTGGCCAGCTGACAGAAAAACAGCTATTTTACAGTACCCACATGTGCACCACACCATGCTATCAGAGCCTGAAATTCACCCCACATCCTCCCCTGAGTGAGGTTGCACAAGCACCAGCCAGGAGCTCTCAGTCCCCGAAAAGGCTAAGTACTCCCTTCCCAGCCAGCGGGAAAATCTCAGTGTGTGATCACTGCTTGGAACCTCTCTGATGGTCTGGAGGTGCCCAGACAGACACCGCTGTTGTAGTTTTGGGTACAAGCAGGAGTTCCTGTGTCCCCAGGGACTGCAACTGGGAGCATGCTCTGCCAGTGGCCAAGGGAGAACATATGTGCTCTGCAGTACTCAGAGGGGAACATACTGAGGCTTCTCTCTGAGAGGAAGGTCTGGGTGCAGTTTGCTTTCCTCTAAACCTCCAAAAACCATCAAGAGCTGCCAAGGCGAGAGAAAGCAAATGAACAAACATAAAAACGCCAGAGAACAAAAGCATGAAAAACGAGTTTCATCGGAGCCCACCCCCTTGAGGGGGGTGGGAGGACTTAGGGAACACTGCCTGAAAACCCATGCGGCAGGCCCCTCCCCCAGAAAGCCAAGCCAACGCGGGGGGAGGGGCGGGATGACAAGAGAACCACCACCACTACTTCAAAGGTACAACATTTATTTTTAATTCGTTCCCAATATTCTGGTTCATTTCTGTTGCCCTATATATTTTATTCTTTCCTTTATTAGCTGAAGTAAAATATATTTATTACAAGGCATCTATACAAGATTTATTCTTTTTGTTTTGTTTTGTTTATTTATTTTTTTAATTTCTTTTCAGCATAACAGAATACATAGTTTTTGCACCACACCCAGTGCTCCATGCAAGGCGTGCCCTCCATAGTACCCACGACCGGGCTCCCCCAACCTCCCACCCCCCGCCTCTTCAAAACCCTCAGGTTGTTTTAAGAATCCACAGCCTCTCATGGTTCATCTCCCCCTCCATTTTCCCCCAACTCTCTTCTCCTCTCCATGTCCCTATGTACTCCGTGTTATTTATTATGCTCCACAAATAAGTGAAACCATATGATAATTGACTCTCTCTGCTTGACATATTTCACTCAGCATAATCTCTTCCAGTCCCATCCATGTTGCTACAAAAGTTGGGTATTCATCTTTTCAGATGGAGGCATAATACGCCATAGTGTATATGGACCACATCTTCCTTATCCATTCATCCGTGGAAGGATATCTTGGTTCTCTCCACAGTTTGGCGACCATGGCCATTGCTGACCTAAACATTGGGTTACAGATAGCCCTTCTTTTCACCACATCTGTATCTTTGGGGTAAATACCCAGTAGTGCAATTGCACGGTCATAGGGAAGCTCTATTTTTAATTTCTTGAGGAATATCCACACTGTTCTCCAAAGCAGCTGCACCAAGTTGCATTCCCACCAACAGTGTAAGAGGGTTGCCCTTTCTCCACATTCTCTCCAACACACGTTGTTTCCTGTCTCGCTAATTTTGGCCATTCTAACTGGTGTGAGGTGGTATCTCAATGTGGTTATAATTTGAATCTCCATGATGGCTAGTGATGATGAACATTTTTTCATGTGTCTGATAGCCATTTGTATGTCTTCATTGGAGAAGTGTCTGTTCGTATTTTCTGCCCATTTTATGATAGTTATATGTATATATATATATATATATATATATATATATATATATATAGTCATTGACTGTAGTCAGAGATACAGAAGGACACTACATCATTCTTAAAGGGACTATCCACCAATGATGATCTAACGATTGTAAATATCTATGCCCCCAATATGGGAGCAGCCAATTATATAAGAAACCTATTAATAAAGGTAAAGAGTCATATTGACATGAATACATTGATAGTAGGAGATCTTAACACTCTTCTATCAGTAATAGACAGATCATCCATGCAGAAAATCAATAAAGAAACAAAAGCATTGAGTGACACATTGGACCAGATGGACCTCATAGATATATACAGAACATTCCACCCTAAAACAACAGAATACTCATTCTTCTCAAGTGCACATGGAACCTTCTCCAGAATAGACCACATACTGGGTCACAAATCACGACTCAACTTATACCAAAAGACTGAGATTTTTCCCTGCATATTCTCAGATCACAATGCTTTGAAACTGGAGCTCAGCCACAAGAAAAAGTTTGGAAGGAACTCAAACATCTGGAAGCTAATGACCACCTTGCTTAAGAATGCTTGGATCAACCAGGAGATCAAAGAAGAACTTAAACAATTCATGGAAACCAGTGAGAATGAAGACACTTCAGTCCAATACCTATGGGATACAGCAAAGTTGGTAAGGGGGAATTTCATAGCCATCCTAGCGTCCCTAAAA
This sequence comes from Mellivora capensis, assembly GCA_004024625.1. NCBI lineage: Eukaryota > Metazoa > Chordata > Mammalia > Carnivora > Mustelidae > Mellivora > Mellivora capensis. The sequence goes on along the minus strand of PISX010026007.1, from coordinate 16,305 downwards.
AAAAATTCAAAAATCCGGAATAAACCACCTGTCCCTACACCTTTAAGAACTTAAGAATCAACAACAAATTAAAGCAACTCCACACACAATAAGGGAAATAATCAAGATTAGAGCAGAGATCAGTGAGGTAGAAACTACAGATACAGTAGAACATATCAATGAAACCAGAAGCTGATTGTTTGAAAGAATCAATAAGATTGAAAAACTATTGGCCACACTAACCCAAATGAAAAGATAGAAAGCTCAAATTAATAAAATTACGAATGAAAAGTGGAGATCACAACTAACACCAAGGAAGTAGAAACAATCATCAGAAGTTATTATCAACAGTTGTATGCCAATAATCTAAGCAACCTAGATGAAATGGATGCATTCCTGGAAAAATATAAACTCCGAAAATTGAACCAGGAAGAAATTGACAACCTGATATCTAGTAATGAGATTGAAGCAGTGATCAAAAACCTTCCAAAAAACAAGAACCCAGGATCTGATGGATTCCCAGGGGAAATCTTCCAAACTTTCAAAGAAGAAATAACACCTATTCTCCTGAAATTGTTTCAAAAAATTGAAGCAGAAGGAAAACTCCCAGAATCTTTCTGAAGCCAGCATTACCCTGATCCCCAAACCAGGAAAGACCACACCAAAAAGAGAATTTCAGACCAATATCACTGATGAATATGGATGCTAAGATTCTCAACAAGATCCTAGCAAACAGGATCTAACAGCACATTAAAAAGATCATCCACCATGACCAGGTGGGATTCATCCCTGGCTTACAACGGTGGTTCAACATTTGCAAATCAATCAATGTGATAGAACAAATCAATAAGAGAAGAGAGAAGAACCACATGGTCCTCTCCATTGATGCAGAAAAAGCATTTGACAAAATCCAGCATCCATTCCTGATTAAAATGCTTCAAAGTATAGGGATAGAGGGAACATTCCTGAACTTCATAAAATCTATCTATGAAAGATCCACAGCAAACTTCATCCTCAATGGGAAGAAGCTCACAGCCTTCCCGTTGAGATCAGGAACACGACAAGGATGCCCACTCTCACCACTCTTGTTCAACATAGTATTAGAAGTCCTAGCAACAGCAATCAGACAACAAATAGAAGTAAAAGGTATCCAAATTGGCAAGGAAGAAGTCAAACTCTCTCTCTTCGCAGATGACATTATAGTTTATATGGAAAACCCAGAAGCCACCACCCCCAAACTACTAGAACTCATATAGCAATTCAGTAACGTGGCAGGATACAAAGTCAATATACAGCAATCGGTGGCTTTCTTATACACTAACAATGAAATTACAGAAAGGGAAATAAGAGAATCGATTGCATTTACTATGGCAACAAGAGCCATAAGATACCTGGGAATAAACCTAACCAAAGAGGTAAAGAGTCTATACTCGAGGAACTACAGAACACTCATGAAAAAAGTTGAAGAAGACACATAAAGATGGAGAACCATTTCATGCTCTTGGATTGGAAGAATACATATTGTTAAAATGTTTATACTGCCTAGAAAAAAACAAAAGATCACACCCTCTCATGTCAAGATTTATGTTGTGAGGTGTGTGACTCTCTTCCTGGCTCCACTGGAAAACTGGCTGTCTGGGTAGCAGCAGTGAAATGTGTCTCTGCTGTAGCCACGCAAGGGTTCAGATTCCTCCAGAGATCTCCTATTTCTGTTCCCTCATCAACACTGTCATCTCCTTGAGCTCTCCTCAGTAGATTCTGTAGAATCTACTTCTACTCTCCAGTGCACTCCTCTGCTTTAGTCATGTGACAGTCATTAATGTGGTGGAAGGCTTCAGACTACAAGGACTCTGACTTGACGATGTAGCCTTAGCCTCGGGTGTTCCCAGGAACCTGGGTTGGGGGAGGCCTTCAAGTGCCTCTGCCCCTCCTCCAACAGTGGACCATGTCCATGTATTCTTGCCTGTCTCTGGGTACACAGTCATTCTGTACTTCCCGGTTTTCCCCTCCCACAGCTCCAGTGGTCCCTGGGTGTCTTCAGCTTCCTGTTTCCCTACCTTTCCCTGAAGACTAAGGCTCTCATTCATGTGAAAAGTGTTTGTGGCCCTCAGCAGAACTGAGACCGTAATGTCTGTCTCTGTCCCAGATCCTATGGGGCTCCACCTGTGGCCCCAGGATGCTTCTTCTGAGGGCTTCCTCTGCAGATAAATTCTTTATTTCTGTGGTGGACACAGGATGTGTGGGTCTCCATGCATTCCTGCTCTGAGTCATCTTCCTCCCATTCTGCCAGGACAACCAGGGTGTGGGAAGGCTTTTAATGATTTGTTCCCATCCTACAGGAAAGGAATGCATGAGTACAGGATTGATTTAATGATATGGTCCTGAAGAACCTCACACTTTAACACCATTATCACATGTGATGACAAGAAATCCATTAAATGTTCTATGTAAACCTGGTGATAGTTTGTCATCAGGGATCTGCATTCACAATATGCCAAGGTGCTGGCTCTTAGCCCCTCTGAGTACTTGTCACTCCTGAGAGTTTAAGTTTATTGTTTGTCTCATGACCACAATTAGAAGGTATATTGACACGAATTTGTTGATCTGAAGTTTGTTCTATTTATTTATTTAGCTCCTGCAACTCCAATCTGGGTAGAGAGTTTATTGAAATACAGAAACACTGTATCAAAAGCTAATGATGTACTGTATGGTAACTAGAATAAATAAGTAGATAGATAGATAGATAGATAGATAGATAGATAGATAGATAAAAAGAAACACGGGAACAATCTCAAGACCAATCATTTTCTTAATAGTGGACATATTGTGCTCTATGTCATCTTTGGAAAGCTGCCCATAATAAGAATCCATGATAAATATGGGGGTGCTGTCAGGTATTTGGCTCACCAATAGAATCCATAGAAAGAAAGGTACATTTAATACAATTTCAAAATTATAATTCTAGAAAATTAAAGCTAGTGTAAGGTAACATGAAGATCAATAGTAATGTGGGGACAGAGTGAAGAAGGACTGAGGAAGGAAGAATTGCAAAGAAAATAATGTAAATTTTGTGGGAAATGGATTTGCTTGCTCTGGATTCTGTTGATTCTGACACCCATGTTTCCCATATCACTCTTTGCCTGTGTGCAGTTCATCCTGCATCAAGCATACTCACCAAAACTATTAAAAATAATCCGATAGATGACTTGAGATAAACACAGAGATAGTGAAACTTTAGAGACTTGAAACAACACATGCACGCACCCTGATTCTGTATGTCACATAAATTCTAGAACAAACTCATCTTGTCCTCACTACAGGCAGGATCCCACATTCCCCATGAGCCTGGGCACTCTGTCCTGCAGGGGGCTCAGGATGGGTAGTAGGTTCTGTGGGAGGAGCACAGGTCCAAATCCCGAGGTTCACTCTCACCCCAGAGTGTTCTTGGACACTTCAAAAACCCTCCACAATACTGGTTGTAGGTTCATATTACTTTAAGGGGAAACACGATACCTAAACCCCAATATGTGTGACTATGTGAAATCAAACTGGTAAATGGAAACCAAGTGGGCACTTTGAAAATCATATAATTAAACTTCATCTTTTCAAATGTTGTCAGTGTCACCAAATCAAAGGCAGTCGCACTTGCTCCTCTCTCTCAGTATAGATACCATGCTGGCTATATAGTCAAGGGACACGCTAATAGGGTCCACCGTCTGCTGATTAAGGCAGTCCAGTCCTGAGCTTGCAGGTGGGATTGGAGCTCCAGTCTCGGGATTCCCAGGATTTTCATTCAGTGCTCAGGACAGAACACAGACAGCTTATGATGGAGTTTATTCTTGGATGGATTTTCCTTGTTACTCTTTTCAAACATCCTTTACACAGAACAAGATACATTGAATAAGAAAGTGGATATGAGTAAGAAAAACAGTAAGTGAAGGACAGTTAACTGACCAGAATGTCTTGTATCTGCAGGTGTCCAGTGGGAGGTGCATGGGTGGAGTCTGGGGAGACCTGGTGAAGCCTGGGGATCCCTGAGACTCTCCTGTGCATCCTCTGGCTTCACTTTCAGCGACTACAGCATGAGTAGGGTCTGCCAGTCTCTAAGGAAGGGGCTGCAGTGGGTCTCAGCCATTATGAGTGGTCGCAGTTACATATACTACGAAGACACTGTGAAGGGCCAATTCACCATCTCCTGAGACAATGGCAAGAACATGCTGATTCTGCAGATGAACAGCCTGTGAGCTGAGGACACCACTGTGTGTTACTGTAATGTGTGTACCCAGTGTGTACACTTGGGGTGAGCCCAGACACAAATTTTCCTGCAGGGACAGAGGAGTAGCTGAACTGCAGGGGAGCTTGAGGACCCATGAGGCCCTTTGGTCACCAGAGGGAGCTCAGGTCCCCAACAGGTACTCAAGTCACCAGGAGTCACTCAGAACACCAGGGGGCTCTCAGGGCACAGGGGCTCTCAGGCACCAGGGAGTGCTTAGGACAGAAGGATCAGATAGTTCAGGGCTCTTTACATGCTCAGGACACCAGGTGGTGCTCACATCATCACGGTACACTCAAGATCCACAGACACAAATCAGACCCAGGAGCAGGGGCAATGGGTGCTTTCTTTTGAGATAGGGGGTTTCCCCTCTAGCCTCTCTAGATTCACTCAGGGATATATATGGTCATTTCTTAACTCTCTAATTTATCATATTCTCCATGCAGCCAACCAGAATTGTGTATGTGTAGATTAGATCTAACCGGTCCCTAAGGAATGTTCCTTTATCAACCTCATCCATATCCTGTTTTTCTTACTCCAAAAATGTCTTTGGGAATTCCCATCATCCCTGAGAAGCACCTGCACAGCCCAGGATTTCTGAGAGCTTCGTGCAAGTTCCCTGCCCTCAGTGGGCACACACTGCCTCCACATGGTTATGAAAATACCCCCAGGACATCTACTCAAACTGGGTCCTTGTCCTCCTAGCTACAGTTTATCCTTTGGCTCATTATCCAAGCGGGTGGACACTGGTGATCAGGAACTGTCCCTTTGGAGGCACCACTCCATCTCTTGGGTGGAAAGGCAGCCCACCTGATGGGATAGGCTCTCTGATGTCCCCCAGGGAAACAGGCAGGATGAGAGGCCAGAGATAAAATCCCCTGGCAGTACTGCTTGGTCCTGTTCCGGAGTCTATGAGAGCAGCCCTGGGGGATGTGTCTGAAACGTGTTTCCTGCTTCCACACAGGAACCCACACGAATCCTAAGATATGGCTGGTACAGCCTGGATCCCTGTCCATCCGGTGCTATCCTTCAATTATCCCACAGAAAGTCACTATGACCTCACTCTGCCCTGTTGTATCTTTTCTCTCAATCTGTCCTGGACCCTGACCCCCATGGGACTGGAGTCCTGTCACTCTTTCCTGATCCCCATCATGTGCTAGTTTTAGAGTGAGGCTCAGTAATGAATGTCTACCATGATGACAGAACACTAAAGTGGGGCTGAAATGGGACTTAGAGCCTAAAATATGATTCAAAAGAAAAATAACGCATCTACTACTAATGAGACAACACTGATATTTCCCCTCATGTCCCTGCTTTTGTCTCATTTTGATCTGGATTCCATATAGAATAAAAAAAAAAACACTTCTGGTTTTCTAGCTCTCTTTGCTTTTTCTTCTGTTATTATTATAGAAGATTCCTATGGTAGGGGGATAATCTGTGGGTGTAGACAGGTGTTTACAGTCTATGGTTGGTCTTTCTATCCCTGACCTGAGACACTTGATGTGATCCTCACAAGAGACTCTCAGGTTACCCCTCTCTGAGGTGACACAGGAAGGCATAAGGGGAGGGGAGAGGAGGACATGCATAAATCCAGAATGCAGTGGATTTTGGCATTAGCATTCCCCCAGGTCTTGAATTATCTGGCAAGTTTCTCAAGAGGCTCTTTACCCACCTCAGAAGCAAAGAAAATGTTCATCCTTTCTTTCCTGGGGGAATGAGGTGGGGCTTCTAGGCCTAAAACACAAACTTGTAGGACACCCCTAAGGTTGCCACCAATTCCACAGGCACCTCAACTAAGACATCTCCACACTGAACTTTCATCAAATCACCATCTACATTTAAATTTTCCTACTTTCTTGTGGGTCCTGTGGATACATGTGTGGGTGGTTTTTGCCCTAGTAAATTGTGATTCCTGGCATATGTGCATTTGTAAAGTCAATATTTGGGTCACAGTTTTCCCTGCACTATGATCTGAATATTTGTGTCGCCTGCAAATTCACGTGTTGTAACGTAATGTCCAATGAGATGGGAAAGGAGTAAGGGCTTCTGGGAGAGTGTTAGGTTATGAATGTAATCAGAGCTGTTATGATCCCACAAGATTCTCAAAACCTTCCATTTGCCTCATAAAGATGCAGTTTAAAGATATGCCCAATGATCCAGATGGAGGCAGTCACTACACAGTGAATATCCCAATACCTTGATCTTGCACTTTGAAGACTCCAGAAGTGTGATAAATTTAATTATAAGCTACCCACTTTATGCTCTCTGTAATACCATCCTGAGAAGCCTGGTGCTGTGAAACAAAGACCTAAATCATGGAAGTCATTTGGATCTGAGTAATGAGTAAGTGCTGGCAGCCTTCTGTGATGTGCGCAGAAGAACTCTACATCGTCAGGAAGTGGTCACAAAGGGTGAGACCCCAGAAGGAGAAGACCTAGAGTGAAAGCCCCAATCTTCCTAGAGAGTATCAAAATGCTTGTGAACTGTATCTGGTAAGACATGAAGAGTACAGGCCACTCTGATGATGTCACACACAAGGTGAGGAATGTGTCTTTGTGAAATGGAGGGGAGGTGACCTATGCTGTAGACTGGTAGAGAGCTTGCTTGCATTGAGATCTGAAAGGAAGAACGTGGGAGAGGTGCAACTTGGTAAGAGGCTGAAGGAATTTCTGAGCAAAGACTTAAAGCATCAGCAAGATTTCTCTTGAATTCTTATGGTAAAGTGTGGTAAGAACAAATTATATGAAGACATAATCATTAATCAGTATGAAGCAGAACTAAAAATTTTGGAAAATTCTCAGCCTGTTACTACTGGAGAGAAGGAGAGACCTTGTTCCAGAGAAATCAGGAAGGATGTGGAAGTACTTGACGAGGGGGTGTGTATGGGTTGACCATCTCAGCATAACCCTGGAGCTCCTAATCAAGACCCTGAGAGCATTATGAGACTCTAAAGAGAAGCCTGGACCTACTGTCCACAACATTTTGGAGATCACTGGGATTGACCCCCTCCTAACACAGGCTGAGCGAGGGGGCCTGGATGTGCTGCATGACTTGACCTTGGACTTCCATCTTTCATAACTCTGATGGAATTCATTTCTACAGTTAATACGCTACCCGGGCAGTGGTATTTGTCAAAGCCCCTTGAGAGACAAAGATATCCTATCACAACATCTCTGGTGGGTCTGAGAAGAGCTGGTGACTTTCAGTTGTTCAGCTTTTGGACAGACTAAAGACTTCCAAGTTTTGACAGATCTGACCAGAAACCAGATTCGTGTCACACATGAATAATGGGATTTGGTTTGTTTTTACACATTTAGTACTTGTTACTTTGCTTCTCCAACTGAAAATATTTTTTTAAAAATTTAATTTAAACTCACTTAATTAACATATAGTGTATCGTTAGTTTTGGAGGTAAAGTTCAGTTACTCATTGGTTGCATATAACATCCAGTGCTCATTACATCACACATCCTGCTTAATGTACATCACCCACTTACTGCAGACCCCATCCCCTCCCCTCCACCAACCCTCAGTTTGTTTCTTAGACTTAAGAGTCTCTCATGGTTTGTCTCACACTCTGATATCATCTCCTTTTATTTTTCCCTCCATTCCCCTATGATCCTGTTTTGTTTCTTAAGTTTCACATGTGAGTGAAATTATATGATAATTGTCTCTCCCTGGTTGACTTATTTCACTCTAACATAATACCTTCTAGTTCCATCCATGACTCTGCAAATTTTTTTTTTTTATGGTGAAGTAAATTCCATTGTATGTATGTGTATATATACCACATCTTCTTTATCCACGAAAATATTGATACAGGGTAACACAGAGCTTGTCTGACTTGTTCATGGCTTCCAAGGAAATGGTTTAGTCATTTACCATTAAATGAGAGATCTTTTATTAATTAAGGCATTTTTAGTTTGATAATCATGACTTTTTATCTTAAATAAGGGGATGACTTCTTGAATTTTACATTTGAACACATTACCTGATTATAAGAGACTCTGTAGGAATATATAATTATATAATTTTTATACACATAGATATGTTAGGTTTACCAGCATTTCATTACAAGATGTGCATTTAAGTCTATCAGACACATCATCCAGGTGACCTGACTCACATCCAGGTGATTTTATATCCAGAATCCACTTCTCCACCTGAGAAGGGAGGTGCACAGGGCATCACAGACACTGGTCCACAGGGACTGACACACCAGGTTTGCCATCCCTGGTCCCCTGTTCCCAGATCAGCACTCACATCTGCTCCAAGGAAACTGCCTTACCCAGTAGCCTCCACAGCTCTGTACTCAGGCTCATTTTCAGTTGAAAGAGCCCTGGTAACACAGAGTCAGGGATATGGCAAGGGTGTGTATCCTCAGACAGAGGTTAGGAATATGGGACCTCAGCATCCCAGGAATTTGTTTCCCCTCTGATGTGTCTTCTCTCTGAATGAGCCACTTCGTGATATGAAATATTCTGCTTTGTGGATATGTTAATGAGCCAAGGTATACTAAGTTAAATATGCACATGTCTGTGCCCTGATAACATCACCCAACAGCTGCACACAATCCTTTGTAGAAACCGTGAGAGCAGAGCATCTCACCATGGACTGGAGCTGGAGAATCCTCTTCCTTGTGGCATTGGCTATAGGTAGGGGATTCCCCCAGTCCTTTGGCAGAGGAGGGGAACAGGGCCAGTCAGCATGACTTCATCCCCTCCTATTCCATCTCCACAGGTGTCCACTTCCAGGTGCAGCTTGTGCAATCTGAGGCAGAGGTGAGGAAACCCGGGGATCCATGAAGGTCTCCTGAAGGCATCTGGGTACACCTTCACCAGCTATGCAATGAACTGGGTGCAACAGACACCAGGAAAGAGCCTGCAGTACATGGGATGTATCAACATGAACACTGGAAATTCAACGTATGCCCAGGGATTCTCCCGTCAATTTGTTTTCTCCATGGACACCTCTGTCAGCACTGCCTTTCTACAGATCAGCAGCCTGAACTCTGAGGACACGGCCGTGTATTACTGTGCAAGAGACACGATGTGAGAACCCACATCCTGCCTGTGTCAGAAATGCTGTGCAAGCACAGCTGTGCTGAGCTGAGAAGGTGACAGGGACAACAAAAAGACAATCTGACTGAGGGCCATGCACTTAGTATTTTATTTTTAATTTTTATGTTATTTTAGTAACCATACAGCACATAAATAGTTTTTTATGTAGTTTCCTATGATTCGTTGTTTGCATATAACACCCAGGGCTCCATGCAATATGTGTCCTCCTTAATACCCATCCCAGGTAAACCCATCCCACCACCATCCTCCTCTCTAAACCCCTCACTTTATTTCTCGGTGTTCATAGTCTCTCATAGTTCATCTCCCCCTCTGATTCCCACCCCTTCATTTTTCCCTTCCTTCTCCTAATGTCCTCCATGCATTCTTTATGTTCCACGAATAAGTGAAACCTTATGATAACTGTCTTTCTCTGCTTAACTCAGTTCACTTAGGATAATCTCCTGCAGTCCCACCAATGCTGGTTGAAATCTCTTCCAGTCCAATTCTTTGTGATGACTAAGTAATATTCTGTTGTATATATGAACTGCATCTTCTTTATCCATTCCGTTGTTGAAGGGCATCTTGGCTGTTTCCACAGTTTGACTCTTGTGGACATTGCTACTATGAACATTGGAGCTCTTGTGGCCTTTCTGTTCACTACATCTCTATCTTTGGGGTAAACACCCAGTAGTGTAATTGCTGAGTCATAAGCTAGTTCTATTTTTAGCTTTCTGAGGAACCTCCACACTGTTTTCCAATATGGCTATATCAACTTGCATTCCCAAGAACAGTATAAGAGGGTTCCCCTTTATCCACATCCTCTCCAAAACATGTTGTTTACTGCCTGTCTTCATTCTCACTGGTTTTCACTGATTACTTAAGATCGTCTTTGATTTCCTGGTTAATCCAAACACTCTTTTTTTTAAATTATTAATTTTTTTATTTTAATTTCTATTTTTCCCATTTTTCTTTATTTCATTTCTTTTTAGAGTAACAGAATTCATAGTTTTACACCACACCCAGTGGTCCATGCAATGCGTGCCCTCCATAATACCCACCACCTGATCCCCCAACCTCTCCTCCCCCGCCCCTTCAAAACCTTCAGGTTGTTTTTCAGAGTGCATAGTCCCTCATGGTTCATCTCCCCATCCAATTTCCCTCAACTCCCTTCTCCTCTCCATCTCCCCATGTCCTCTGTGTTATTTGTTATGCTCCGCAAATAAGAGAAACCATTTGATAATTGACTCTCTCTGCTTGACTTATTTCGCTCAGCATAAACTCTTCCAGTCCCGTCCATGTTGCTACAAAAGTTGGGTATTCATCCTTTCTGATGGAGGCATAAGTGTATATGGACTCCCATAGTGTATATGGACCACATCTTCCTTATCCATTCGTCTGTTGAAGGGCGTCTTGGTTCTTTCCACAGTTTGGCGACCGTGGCCATTGCTGCTCTAAACATTGGGGTAGAGATGGCCCTTCTTTTCACCACATCTGTATCTTTGGGGTAAATACCCAGTAGCGCAATTGCAGGGTCATAGGGAAGCTCTATTTTTAACTTCTTGAGGAATCTCCACACTGTTCTCCAGAGTGGCTGGACCAACTTGCATTCCCACCAACAGTGTAAGAGGGTTCCCCTTTCTCCACATCCCCTCCAACACACATTGTTTCTTGTCTTGCTAATTTTGGCCATTCGAAATGGTGTAAGGTGGTACCTCAATGTGGTTTTAATTTGAATCTCCCTAATGGCTAGTGATGATGAACATTTTTTCATGCGTCTGATAGCCATTTGTATGTCTTCATTGGAGAATTGTCTGTTCATATCTTCTGCCCATTTTTTGATATGATTATCTGTTTTGCATGTGTTGAATTTGAGAGGTTCTTTACAGATCCCGGATATCAACCTTTCTATTTTCTATATTTTTTAAAATTTTACATTAGTTTAGTTTAGTTCATTCTTTTCTCTTTTTATTTTACAATATTCATATAGAGTTAAAGTTCAAGGTAATCCCCTTTCCCCAATCAATGCTATCCCTAAGGGTAAACCAATTTTCAATCCCCCATTATCTAAGGAAAGTTGAGTCCTTCAACAAAGAAATCAAGATACATCGAGGAAGAGTCGAAATAACCTTCCTCGCCTACACTCAGAATTTATAACCACTCTCCCATCTTTTTCTTCCACCAGTGTTTCTGTGTATTTGTTTGTCCTGGTACCATATAAATCTTATAGTTGGGGTTCTTTTTGATGAGGTTCTTTTTGTTTGTTTGTTTGTTTGTTTGTTTTGCTTCTACATATATATTTATATGTTTTTTTTCCTCCCCTTGTCATATACTTTTATCAGTCTTTTCCTTTGTCTGTTTTTGGTTGTATACTTCACAAATCTTACCTTGGGGCCCATTTGGACTGAAACTTCTCTTTTATCTTTCTTTCATTTTCCTGTCTCTGTCTCTATCTCTCTCTTTTTCTTCTTTCTCTCCTTATTTTTTTCTTTCATTTGGGTGAATGCTCAGAAGCATTCCAGGGTGCACCTTGATTGCTCCATGGCCAATATATCCAGCTACATCCATTAAGCCAACTCTCACCAAAATGACCAGGAGGAGCAATGCCCAGCAGAAAAAAATTCAGAGGATGGACCCACTGCAACAGAGCTAATGTCTACTGACATAGACATTATGTCGGAAAGGGAATTCAGACTAACAATTATCCAGGCAATACCTAGGTTGGAGAAAGCCATGAATGACCAAACAGAATTGATTAGGGCAGAACTGAAAGCCACCAGGGATGATGTTCACAAAGCTCTCAATGAGATCCAATCTAATCTAAATTCCCTAAAAACGAGGGTAACTGAGACAGAAGATAGAATTAGTGATCTGGAGGACAAACATATAGAGAAAAAGGATTAGGTGGAAGCCTGGAACAAACTGCTTGGAAGCCACGAAAACAGAATCAGGGAAATAAATGTAGCCATCAAACCTTCCAAGTCAGAATTATTGGAATCCCTGAAGGGAAGGAGAAAGAAAGAAATCTAGAAGATATAGTGGTACACGTTCTCCACGAAAATTTTCTGAACCTCTCAAATTAAACCAGTGTTCACATATTAGAGGCAGAACCGTCCCCCACCCAAGATTTTAGATTCTTGAAACACCTTGAGAAACCATATAGTAAAAATGAGAAATTATAGTTCTAGAGAAATTCTCCTGAAGGCAGCTAGGACCTCCTTACGTACAGAGGAAAGCTCATCAGAATAACGTCAGACCTGTCCACAGCAACCTGGCAAGCCAGAAAGGGCTGGCAAGATATATTCAGCACAGGAAATAGGAAGAACATGCAGCCAAGAATACTTTAACCAGCAAGACTGACATTCAAGAAGGATGAAGAGATAAAGAGTTTCCAAGACCAGCAAGGCTTAAAAGAGTATGGGACCACCAAGCCGACACTGCAGGAAATATTAAGGTGGGTTCTATAAAAGAGGAAAAATCCTAAGAATATCATTGAACAAAAATATAGAGACAACCTACAGAAAGTAAGACTTCAAAGGTAACACGATGTCAATAAAAACGTATCTCTCAATAATCACTCTCAATGTGAATGGCCTAAATGTGCCCATAAAATGATACAGGGTTGCAGATTGGATAAAACAAAAGGACACATCTGTATGTTGTCTACAAGAGACCCATTTTGAACCTAAGCATACACCCAGACTGAAAGTGCAGGGGAAGCATCTTTCATGCCAGTGGGCCTCAAAAGAAGGCCGGGGTAGCTATTCTCATATCAGATAAATTAGATTTTAAACTAAAGACTGTAATCAGAGATACAGAAGACACTATATCATTCTTAAGGGAACTATCCACCAAGATGATCTAACAATTGTAAATATCTATGCCCCCAATATGGGAGCTGTCAATTACATAAGAAAACTATTAATCAAGATAAAGAGTCATACTGACATAAATACATTGATAGTATATAGATAGACACATGCCTCTCTCAGTAATAGATCATCCATGCAAAAAAAATCAATAAAGAAACAAAAGCATTGAATACCACATTGACCAGATGGACCTCATAGATATATACAGAATATTCCACCCTAAAACAACAGAATACTAATTCTTCTCAAGTGCACATGGAACCTTTTCCAGAGTAGACCACATATTGGGTCACAAATCAGGACTCAACAGATACCAAAAGACTGAGATTATTCCCTGCATATTCTCAGATCACAATGCTTTGAACCTGGAGCTCAACCACAAGGAAAAGTTTGGAAGGAACTCAAACACCTGGAAGCTAACGACCACATTGCTTAAGAATGCTTGGATCAACCAGGAGATCAAAGAAGAACTTAAGCAATTCAACCAAGGAGAATGAAGACACTCCAGTCCAAAACCTATGGAATACAGCAAAGGCGGTCCTAAGAGGGAAATACATAGCCATCCAAGCCTCCCTCAAAAAAATTGAAAAAATCCAGAATATACCAGCTCTCTTTACACCTTAACGAACGGGGGAATCAACAACAAATTAAACCAACTCCACACACAAGGGGGAAATAATCAAGATTAGAGCAGAGGTCAACGAGGTAGAAAATGGAGATACAGTAGAATATATCAATGAAACAAGAAGCTGTTTTTTTGAAATAGTCAATAAGATCGATAAAGCATTGGCCACACTTATCGAAAAGAAAAGAGAGAAAGCTCAAATTAATAAAATTATGAATGAAAAAGGAGAGATCACAACTAACACCAAGGAAGTAGAAACAATAATCAGAAATTAATGTCAACAGTTATATGCCAATAAGTTAAGAAACCTAGATGAAATGGATGCATTCCTGGAAAACGATAAACTCCCAGAACTGAACCAGGAAGAAATTGGCAACGTGAAGAGACCAATATCTAGTAAAGAGATTGAAGCAGTTATCAAAACCCTCCCAAAAAATAAGAGCACAGGACCTGACCAATTCCGTGGGGAAATCTTCCAAACTTTCAAAGAAGAAATAACACCTATTCTCCTGAAGCTGTTTCAAAAACTTGGAGAAGGTAAACTTTCAGACACTTTTTATGTAGCCAGCATTACCCTGATCCCCAAACCAGGCAAAGACCACACCACAAAGGAGAATTTTAGACCAATATCACTGATGAATATGGATGCTAAGATTATCAACAAGATCCTAGCAAACAGGATCCAACAGCACATTAAAAAGATCATTCCAGGTGGGATTCATCCCTGGGCTACAAGGGTGGTTCAACATTCGCAACTCAATCAGTGTGATAGAACACATCAATAAGAGAAGAGAGAAGAACCACATGGTCCTCTCAATTGATGCAGAAAAAGCTTTTGACAAAATCCAGGATCAGTTCCTGATTAAAACGCTTCAAAGAATAGGGATAGAGGGAACATTTCTGAATTCATCAAATCTATCTATGAAAGACCCACAGCAAACATCATCCTCAATAGGAAGAAGCTCACAGCTAACAATTATCTAGACAATAATTAGGTTGGAGAAAGCCATGGATGACCAAACGGAATTGATTAGGGCACAACTGAAAGCCACCAGGGATGATGTACACAATGTTAGGACATAACTGAAAGCCACCAGGGATGATGTTCACAAGGTTCTCAATGAGGTCCAATCTAATCTAAAGTCCCTAAAAGATAGGGTAACTGAGAAAGAAGATAGAATTTGTGATCTGGAGGACAAACAGATAGAGAGAAAGGATCAGGAGGAAGCCTGGAACAAATAACTTACAATGCACGAACACAGAAGCAGGGAAATAAGTGATGCCATGAAATATTCCAACGTCATAATTATTGGAATCCCTGAAAGGGAGGAGAAAGAAAGAAGTCTAGAAGACATAGTGGAACACGTTTTCCATGAAAATTTTCCCAATCTCACAAATGAAACCAGCGTTCATGTACTAGAGGCAGAACGGTCCCCCTCCCAAGATTTTAGATTGCTGAAACACCTCGAGACACCTGATAGTAAGAATGAAGAATTATGGGGGAGGACAAGATGGCGGGGAACTAGGAGGAGGCTCTGGTTCAACCTGTCCACTAAAGTGAGCTGATTACCTACCAAGGAACCCCGATCACTCATGAAATCAGCCTGAGATCAGAATTCCACATGTCAGGATCTCTACGGGGGCAGAAGACGCCAGTGGGCAGGTAAAGCGGAGTGGGAACACCGGACTGGTATTGGAAGATAAACAAAAGGGGGAGGGATCCACCAGAGGAGACTCATTGGGAAGTAATACCCCAATACGAGAGTGCCCTATGAGTGGGGACCAGCATTAACTTGAAGTCTGATAGAAAGCACTCAAAAAGAGCAAAGGATCGTAGGGGGAAATTGTGGGGAGTGGAATGGTTAGGGACAGGGGCTTAAGTCCCCCACGGAGGACAGACACCCCTGGCGCTGAGCCAGAGAGAGTGCGGCAGAGAACCCAGCTCCCTGAGCCCTCCCTGAGCCAGGAGGAGACCTCCTAAGGGCGCTTGGCGTGTGGCGGGGGCTGGGACGCTCACGGAGCAGAAACAGCCTTTTGCAGTCCCCACACGTGTGCTGCGCCACGCTAGCAGAGCCAGAGACGCCCTCCACCCTCTTCCCTGAGAGAGGCACATGGGCGCCAGCCGGGCTTTCCAGGACCCAGAAAAACTGAGCACTCCCAGCTCAGGCCAGCGGGAAAATCTCTGTGTGCCTTCCCTACGTGGAACATTTCTGGCAGTCTGGAGCTGCCCAGACAGCTGCCACTTATGGTTTTGAGGACAAGCAGGATGCACAGGTGTCCCCAGAGATCTCGGCTGGGAACCTGCTCTGCAACACCCAGAGGAGAACGGACTGGGGCTTCTCTCTGGGAGGGAGGTCTGGGTGCAGTTTGCTTTCCTCTAAACGTCCAAGAACCATCGGGAGCAGCCAAGGGGAGAAAAACAAATGAACAGACATAAAAACCTCCAGAGAACAAAAGCCTAAAGGCCCGGTATCCTCAGAGCCCACCCCCTGGAGGGGGG
>PISX010026006.1:0-25206 GCA_004024625.1 Mellivora capensis | reverse complement strand
TAACACGGAGGACATGGGGAGATGGAGAGGAGAAGGGAGTTGAGGGAAATTGGGGGGGAGATGAACCATGAGAGACTATGGACTCTGAAAAATAACCTGAGGGTTTTGAAGGGGCGGGGGGTGGGAGGTTGGGGGAGCCTGGTGGTGGGTATTGTGGAGGGCACACATTGCATGGAGCACTGGGTGTGGTGTAAAACTACGAATTCTGTTATGCTGAAAAGAAATAAAAAAAAATAAAAATAAAAATTTAAATTAAAAAATTTTAAAAAAATCTAATATAAATCTACATAGCAATTATGACAGTGTGATATTTGCAAAAGTCTAGGTACACACCGAAATGGAGCAGAAGAGATTCCAGTCATAGACCCATACATATATGGCTACTGGATTGTTAATAAAAAATGACAGTCAATGGAGAAAATTCAACGAAATTTCACTGGAGCAATTGGACAGCTCTGTGAGGAAGGAAGGAACGAAGGAAGGAACGAAGGAAGGATAAACAAAAAGTCAATCCATACTTCTCACCTTATACAAAAATTAACTCAACATTGATTATAGACCAAATCCTAAAACCTAAAAATTTAAATGTCTGGAATAACATAAGATAAAATATTTGTGACTTTGGATTAGGCAAAATTTCTTAAATATGATACCCAGATCACAATCCATAAAAGAAAAGGAATGTATAAATTGGATTCCACCAAAATTTAAAAAGTACCCATTAAAAACATGGTTACGAATGAAAAGGGAAGGCTATAAAATATGAGAAAATATTTGCCAAACACATCTATGATAAAGGGCTTTTACCCAGAATATACACAAACCTTTCAATTAAATAACAAGAAAATTTAAAAAAAATAATAAAGTAAAATAAAAAGCCAAAAAGACTTGAACAGATACTTCATCAAAGAAAATATATGGGTGGCAAGCACATGAAAAGAAGCTCATCATCATTAGGCACTAAGGAAAAACAACTTATTAGAATGGATACATTTAAGGAATAAACTTGACAATATAAAAGGCTGGGGAAGAATCTCTAATCATACTGATGCAAATGCAAAATGCTACAGACATTTTGTAAAACAATTTACTATGGTCTTATAACACTAAGCCTTTACTTCTCATATCCAGCCATCCCACTCTATGTAATTACCTGAAAGGAATAACTTGTGTATGAATGTTTATCATGGCTTTATTCATAATTACCCCAACTGAAAACAACCCAAAGTATCTTTCAACAATAAATGGATAAACAAAATGTAGTTCAGTCATACATATTGAGCAACAAAAGGAAATCACTGATACATGAAACAATATGTATGCATTGTTGTAAGTAAAAGAAGCTAGACATGAAAGGTTACGTACTGCATGATTCCTTTCCTGTTATATCCGTGAAAGGCAAACTAGTAACAGGAAATAAATACGCAGTTGCCAGAGGCTGAGATTTGGGATAGTGGTTGACTCAAAAGTTACATCATGAGTGTCTGTGGCAGTAGGTTTCCGGTTGGATGAATTTGTCAAAACCACAGAACTCTACATCAAAAATGTAAGTTTTACTCCTTTAAAATGAAATCATGAAAAAAATGAAATCATGAATTAAGTACATTAAAATAAAAAAATAGGTCAGTGATGGGCTCTCCCTTTCAGATATTCTGTCTTAACGAGACTGGATGTCATGCTCAGGCTTTTGTTTGGTTTTGTTTTTTCACTCTGATGTCTTTTGATTTTTACAAGAATGCAAGGCAAAATTATTACCATTTGATTTTCCTCCATGGA
This sequence comes from Mellivora capensis, assembly GCA_004024625.1. Classification (NCBI taxonomy): domain Eukaryota; kingdom Metazoa; phylum Chordata; class Mammalia; order Carnivora; family Mustelidae; genus Mellivora; species Mellivora capensis. The sequence goes on along the minus strand of PISX010026006.1, from coordinate 23,430 downwards.
TGCTGGACTAGAATTCCCAGAGCCCACTCAGAAACCAAGAGCACAAAAATTACACGTGTAGACCAGTGATACTTTGGGGCACCAGAAAGATTGCTTGAGCTGGAAGTCAGAAGACCTGTGTTTATAATTCTGGCTCTGTCACCTACCCGCTACCTGTTCTTGGGCAAGTAATATGACAGCTCAGAAGCGTACGTGCTCTGTAACAGGAGAGGTTCGACCTGACATACTAGAGTGCAGGAGTTCAAAAGTCTAGCCGTAGATTGGCCCTGAATTTGATGGGCTTTCAAAACAGCCACTTAATTTCTTCAGAACCTCAGGTCTGTCATCTGTTATATTGGAAAAGAAAAAAATGTGATAAAAAAAAAACCATAAAGGGAGGGGGGGACTGCACATTCACTCTCTCTGTGGTCCCACCAGCCAGTAAGATACAACTTCTATTCTCTTGAAAATAATTAGTAGGAACCACTAATCACCCTCTCTGCTTTTCAACAGATTTTCCCTGCAGGAATAAGAATGATATATGTAGATGCTAAAATGGTGAGAGAATGACAGACAGTCATCCACATTTTTCTATGTGGGGAGGGTAATATGTCACTTGTAGAGGGAACCCTTCCTCTCATGGGCTCTCTGTTCTTACCAACGTGTGGCTCACATCATCCTCCTCTTCTCAGATGGCTGCTGACCCCATTATCCCCACAGGTAGGTCCCAAGCTTTAGGTTGGGTGGAGGTTAAGGGGTATGAGGAAGCCCGTTTGGCCACAAAAAGTGGTGGACAAATAACCGCTTAACAGGTGGATTTCCGGGGATGAGAGGAGCTTTGAACTGTAACATTTTCTGACTTCCACAGAGTATGTCATCCCACTGTGGCCGATTTCCAGCTACCACAATAATGTCAGTGAATGTGGACTTGGGAAGACTTGCATAATTAGCTCTTGGGAACCAATGGCTCTGGCACAACACTAGCTACAGACCCAAGTCATGTAGTTCAACCAGATTTGATAAGCAATAAAGCTGATCCTTGGAAGCAAATTACACTGATGAACCATTTCTCAATAATCAGATTCACAAATAGCAAAAGCTTGAGAATATACTTTGCTGGGGAGGCTGTGCTCCTAACTGCTACTGGGAGAACAAAATAGTATGAACCCATATTGAGGGAACTTTAATAATATCCCAGAAGAATATATAAGTATTTATCCTTAAATCATCAAACTCCTTTACATTAGTAAAAGTTTGTTGGCAAATAGGATATTTATATATGCCAAAGTATCACAGACCATTTTTTTAAACTGCAAGTGGAAAAAAGTTACCATTAAAATGGAAAAAAAATATATAAATATAATAGACACATCCATATCAGATTCCACTTTAATTAAGTGATCAAAATAATATTGCTAGGGAAAATCATATGTCTTCTCATGCGATGCGCTGAAAAGAACACACCTACCAATGTAGAATTCCTGTTAGAAGAAAATGAGAATAAATTGAATTAATGTTTTTGATTGCATTTCAATTTTTTTAAAGCCATTAAGGATCTTATTTGGACAACTGGTATGACTTTTTGAATTGGCTTAGTGAATGTAATATTTGTATTGTGGTCATGTAAGAGAATATTTTTGTTCTTAGGAGATAATACACTGAAATACTTAAGGGTGAGGGATCCTGATGTCTGCAACTTGCTTTGAAGTGGTTCAATAAAAAAGAGGATGAATATGTATATATGAGAGTAATAAAATGAACATGAGAGCTAAAGCAAACATAGCAATTTATTAGTAACTATTGAGCTAAAAGTAAAGGATGTACCTACCATTGTATATTAAACTATTCTCTTAAAAATTAGAATCTATAAAGTACTATTAACTTTTAAAATTATCTTAGAACCAAAATTGTGTCCTTAATATCTATTAGATATATGAAGGCATACTTCCTACTGGGATTTTAGATCTCTTAGAAGAAATGTCCTTTAAGTTTTACAGTATGAATTCTTCTCAGTGTATATATTTCTAGGAGTCTAATTTGGAGAAATTTTCCTCTCTATAGCCACAATGGTTACATATTTGATAGGTAAATAGTTTCTTAATAGTTTCTTAATTTTTAATTCAAATAGTTTAATTTTCAATCACTTGTTTTATAGTTGTTATATGTGCTTATGACCAGTTTTTTTGTTTTTTTTTTTAAGACTTATTTATTTAAGAGAAAGAGAGAGGATGAACGAGTGCAAGGAGAGTGGCAGAGGGAGAGAGAGAATCCTTAAGCAGTCTCCCTGATGAGCAGGGAGCTGGATGTGGGACTGGAGATGGGGCTGGATCCCAGGACCCTGAGATCATGACCTGAGCTGAAATTAAGAATCAGGCGCTTAACCGACTGAGCCACCCAGGTGACTCTAACCAGGTTTTTCAATAGTTGTTTTCAGGAGACAGGGTGCTGTTTTACTAATGAAAATAGGATCTAGGTTTTGGCAAAATAAAATTACTTTTAATAAATATGTAAGTGAATTTAAAAACTCAGAATATTTCTTACTTTTTCTTTTTACATCAATATACAAATAACACTTTCTTCTTTAGCATATTTTTATACACTGAATCCCAAATGCCATTGAGAGTTACATATAAAAACAATGATTCAAACAGTGTTACACTGGGGAAAAAAGACACTGATAAATATTAACTGCATAAAAATTACATTGACTACCTTCCCTCAGCAATTCATTCCAACCCACTACATGCACATTTCCTCATTATTTTTATTCTTAATAAGAAAGATTGCCTATTACAATTATTTTTTACTGCAAAAACACCATGAATTTGCTTTACCGCAGATTATTTTACACAAAGTATTAAACTGTCATTCACTGCCCTGCAGAGGATCAAGTTTCTTCTTAAAAGTTTTCTCTCGCTTGCTCTCCCTGTCACTCTCTCTCTCTCTTTTAAAATGTAATGATTCTGTGACACCAGACACTTCAAAAACCCCAGCCATAAACAACTACCTTTGGTAGATCCAACTCTGTACTTTGGAGGTGAGACTATGCCCTGACCTCTTGCTGTCTTTTGTGATAAGTGGAGGACGTTGTGTACCATACGGTTATCTTGAGCATAACTCTGTTTTCAGACTTTCTAAATCCCTGGATTATTTTTAAAGCATCCGGAGGGTTGAAACTTAAAACCTTTGAAATGGTCCTCTGAGGGATAAGTCCTATATACATTTAGTGCCTCATACAATAATCTCCCTTATGTTCTTTGGGCTCACTAGAAATAGAATCATCATCATAATAAAGCCACCGAGATCAGGAGGCACAGTGTGGGAAGTGAGGCCATGAATGCAGAGCTCATGGGGCTCACTGACAGCTCTGATTACTCCGTTTCACTGCCCCAAGCTGCAGGGTTGCAACAGCTGTTTTGCTTCTGGTGGAAGCACCAAACTCCAGCCTGACTCCCAGTGGCATTTTTTTTAGAGCACAGTATGTGTGTTTGTGTTTCCTAGTCTGAGCAGAAGGATCATGAAAGCCCACTAGGAGCCAATAAGGTAAGGTTCCCAGCAGACCCAAATTTCTTCATTGCACATGGAAGGTGAAACATCAGAATAAGAATTTGCAAAGGCTTGCCCAGTCTTAATTGTATGTTTCAAGGCACTTTTGTTGGTCAGTTTCTTGTAAGACTCATCAGGGCAGAGGGCAAAGAACTCTGGGCTTAGATTCAAAAGGGTAAGAGCTAAACTGACTTAGACCCCAGTGACTAGGAAAAATATTTCACATTTTGAAATGATAATTATAATCCCTAACTGAAAGGTCTGTTATGAAAATTACAAGAGATACAAAGAGGCTGGCAAAAACAATCTGATTAAAAAATGGGCCAAAGACTTTAACAGACATATCACCAGCGAAGATACACAGATGGTAAATGAGTATGTGAAAAGGCACTCCACATCATATGTCATCAGAGAAATGCAAATCAAAACAACAATGAGATACCACTGCTCTCCTATTAGAATGGCCAAATTCCAGAACACTGGCGACACCAAATGCTGGCAATGATGTGAAGCAGCAAGAAGTCTCGTTTATTGCTGGCGGGAAAGCAAAATGGTACAGCCACTTTGAAAGACAGTTTGGCAGTTTCTTACAAAACTAAACATATCCATACCGTAATATCCAGCCGTCACATTCCTTGGTATTTACCCAAAGGAATTAGAAACTTACCTCTACACAAAAATCCGTACATGGGTGATTATAGCAGCTTTATTCATAATTATCAAAACTTGGAAGCAACCGAGGTATGCGTCAGTAGGTGAATGAAGATTGTGGCATATCCAGACAAGCCATATCATTCAGCATCCCAAAGAAATGACCTACCAAGCCACAAAAAGACATGGAAGAGCCATTAATGCATATTTCTAAATGAAAGAAGCCATTACAAAAAGGCCAAATATTGTATGATTCCAACTGGATGGCATTCTGGAAAAGGCAATTCTATGGACACAGTACAAGGATCCCTGGTTTCTAGGTGGTGGTCAGGGGTGGGGGTGGGGGGATGAATGGGTGGAGCACAGAGGATTTTTAGGACAGCACAAATACTCTGTGATATTATATTGATATTATATTGTATTTTAGAATCACATGCCTGAAATAAGAATGAAAATCATTAAAATATGTTCCATTCATTGGTACAAAATATCTGCCTGGTCCTACACTAGGCATTTCAAATATATTTCTCATCATCATTATAACTGTAAGGAAAAGGTATTGAGCACCTTCAATGAAAGAAGAGACTGATATCTAGAGAAAATAACTTTCTGAAAATCTTGTCTCATTAAGTGGCAGAACTGAAGCAAGTCCTTGACTTTACATCCGCGACTCAGTTATCTAGTAGGCGAGGAAGGCAGTTGATGTAAGACAATGGACATTCTTCATACGGTTCTGAAGGACACCTTTAACTGGTTCATGAAATGAGACACCTCAAGGGATAAAGTAAAGTATTTATTTTAACCAAACTATAGACTTTTATAATAATCATAATAGGTAGAATACCAAGTGATTACTATGGTAGATGCTATGCTCAGGGATTTATATACACTTTCTCCTTTAATTCACACAACCTGCTTATTCTCTGGTAAAATAAAGTTAATGGAGGAGATATGGAGGTGAGTAACCCAGATTTCTTCAGAAGCAAGGACTTGCTGTCCAACTGTAGGGAGTAAGATGAGCACATCGTCATTTCTTTTGGGTGGCCCCAGCTGCACTGGCCTAGCCCAAGATTATGCCCTTATAAGGCCAGGCTGCCTTCTATGACTGAGCAAAAGGGGTCTACTAATTCCTTTGACCCTATATGGTACACTCTAATAGATGCTTATCTGTCCAGAGCCCCCCATATACTTGGCCAAGACTCTGCCAGGTCTTCATCTCAGTTTGATTTCTTAGTCTGTCCCCTATTTGGCCTTCTCTTACTCTCCACTTCCTTTCACAGGTATTGATCCCTACTAAGTTAATCCTTATAAGATAGTACCCTATATCAGCCTTTGCTTCTAGGGAGCCCAACATGCAGCAACAATCAATGTTCAAAATATACTTGAAATTTATATTTGGAATTGCCATGATGAGCCATAAAGGAAAATCCGTTTTATGACTTCATTTCACCTGATTAGGAAAACATAATTTCACTATTCAGGTTGAATGACAAAATAGTTTTTTATGTGGGTCTTGAGGGATAGTTGCCCATTTTTAATGACAAAATCAAATAATTTATTCACTCAAAATATTTTCATTAAATATTTATTTATCAAAAACTCTACTAGATGCTGGAGGATGAAAGACAAATCAAGACTGCCACTGGGGATATAAAAGCAAATAGAGTGAAAAGTGAGCCATATAAAAACATGTGAAGAAGTTAATGAGAGATTTCTGGAGAACACGCTGTGAAGAAATCTCCCAACCCCCCAATCCAGATAAATTGTGGGTTTTAAAGGATTAGGAGGAGTGAAATTCATACACACATACATACCAATTTAAAGATTTTAACTTAAGTTCTGAATATACTTCTACATTTGAATTTTAAAAAATATGTTCCAAACAATGGCAGCATCATTATATATGTGTATTATCTTTTAAAGTGACTGTTTTTAAAAGAATACATACATACATTTTTATATATTTAGGTTCCCTTAGCACTTCCATTAAACTATGTGTCTTATACTTTAGTTTGTTAACTATTTATGATACAATTGTGTTAAAATATTATCCTCTAAGTTATATTATACTCTGCTTTGTCTTCTCAGCTAAATAAGGTAAAGTTATTTGGGGCATTATCTTACCTATGAAGGGCTGTATGTGCAAGTAAGAGAATTGTATTACAGGAGACAGGACCTGGGCTAATCCTCACTAGTTATTATCACATTCCCCTGGGCTAATTAGAGGTTGAAGAATGACACCATGATTCATTCTACTCATTAGTTAAAGTTCCATTTCAAAAATAAGTTATTCCAATTCTGTGAACAATGATAGCCCTTGGCCTCTGATCATTCCTCTGCTTATTGCCCCTCCCTCCCTCCCTCCCTTCCTTCCCTCCCTCCCTCCTTCCATATATCTATCCATCCATCTATCTATCTTTTCTCTCCTTCCCACCCCCTTAATAAATACCTTTCCTAGTAAAAGAAGTCTACTTTTAGAATTATACTTCTTTCAAGATTGAGGAAAACAGATTGAAATTTTAACTTTGACTCCCTATTTTTCTATCCCCAAACCCCTCTTCTCAAAGTTATAATTGCATCCTGTGTTCTTGGAAGACTGTACTGACAGTAGTTTTATGACCCAGGATTTTTCAATTTCTTATCCAAAGCCAACCTCATCTCAAGTTCCAAAATTTATGGGCATAGGAGATGACATATGGGATTAAACTCTTGATAGATTTTGAACAGTGACCTGCCTTTGGCAGAAGCCAAGGCTTTCTGTCAGGAGGAAATGTGGGGAAAACATGCTCTTCATTGTGCAATTGTGTATCCTACTTCCTTTTCAGGCAGTCCTCTTTGACATATCCTGTCCTTCATCCTTCAACAACCACCATGAAAACCACCACTAACCCTGGTGAAGATTCACTCACCTTCTGAGTAGCCTCAAAATATGTTAGAAGTTAGGAACTCATAAAACTCTCATGAGGAATTAACAGTGGTCAATATAAAATAGAACAAAATATTTTGGAATGCTGAACTTGACTTAAGTGCCCATCTGTTCTCCTCAGTGTTTTCTGGGACCTTTTGCTGTTGTTCTATATATTTTTTCATTCAAAGAGCTACCTGGGCACTCCCCTAGAATCCTTTCTAGGATGGTTTCCTAGCAAAGACAAATGATATTGCTTTACCTCATTTTGCTTCTCTTGGTTTTACTTAGGAGATGACAATAACCTTTTTCCTTTCCATAGTAAATAATCCTCATTTTGTCCATTTCTCATTATCTGTGGAGCAAAGTCTCTCTAAACAAACTCACTACTCAGATTTTGTCCAGTTTTCCTGATTACCTTCAGGAGAGCTTCACTCTAGAAAGAGTGTCAGGAATAGCAAAATCATGTCAATAGATGGTATATAGACAACTACATTATCTACCCCTTAGGAGATTATTTTGTAGTTTACTATTCTATTAAGTCAAAAATAATATTTAAAACATTTATAAATATTACCTCAGGTCATATATTCAAATCCCAAGAATTTCTGAATCTACCTACTCACTCGGGATCCTTGTAATTCATTATTGTGGGGTTCAGAGGGAACCAAAATGTTCACTCAATTCTTTTTCAAAAATACTTTTCCCCTGTACCAATAAATATGGAATATTCTGAAACTGGTATCATTTATTTCTTTTTGAAGACATAAGTACACTATTAATGTATTCTAAGATTTGGGGAATTTCTTTTAAACTAGAAACTATTTTCTCTGCTACTGTGTCACTGCCTTTAACACAACTTCATGTATTTCATCATTGTTAGCCTCGGATAATTAAAACACCAGAACTGAGTTTCAATACAAGTTTAAATCCACAAACATTTCCATAGTATATCTGGGGGTTGGTTCACATTCAGCTTGGCTAGGAATATAGATATTAGGTCATGCGTCTACCCTCAAACATCACTTTCTTCTGTAATTTAACACTGCAAGAGACAAAGCTTTCTCCCTTTGGTAGGTAAGAAAGCTTTTTTAGTTTTTGTTATATTGTTTCTTAGTTTGTTTTATTTTTGTTGAATGCTTGCAAAATCTCGCTTTTTGTAAAACCCTGAAATTCAATAATTTCATTTTTGCTTATCAAGGTACATGTTGCTTTAATAAACACTAGATAAGCCTGTTCAGCCTACAGATTCAGGTTCTTCTTCTGTTTAGCTAATCTTTCTATCTACAATACTTTTGTTCTATTCACTTCCTGGTTTCAGGTTGGGTGTCAATTATCTAGATGACTTGTTTTTAATCACTTCATTGTCTTTTCTTATTTTCTGAATTCAGAAGCTTTACCAGACACAAAAACAGTTTATTAACATGTATTTTGCATGTTATACATATTACATACTGAATCCGCAATAGAATATGCTAGGGAAAAGAAAATGTTATTAAGAAAATCCTAATGAAGAAAAAGTACATTCATTACTGGGCTGCAAAAAATCCACATATAAGTAGAACCACACAGTTCAAGTCCATGTCATTCAAAGGTCAATATACACATTTTTGTACAACCAATCTCCAACTTTTTATCTTGTAAAACTGAAACTCCACACCAATTAAACAACAGCTCTTCACTTCCCCTCCCTCCAGTTCCTAGCAATTTCCACTCTATTTTTTGTTTCTATCACTTTGACTACTTTAGATACCTCATACGAAGTGGAATCATATACAGTATTTGGCTTTTTATGACTGGCTTATTTCGCTTAGTATAATGTCCTCACAAATCATACATGTTGTTTCATGTGTCAGATCTTCCTTTCTTTTAAAAGACGAATAAAATCCCATTGTCTGTATATGCCACATTTGGTTATCCATCTATCCGTGATGGATATTTGGGTTGCTTCCACCTCACGGCTAATGTGAATGGTGCTATTGTGAACATGGGCGTGCTATTTTCACTAATTTTCTTGAGAAGGAAAAGTGCTTTCTCAAACATTTCTTTTTGCTCTGAATTCACATGCAACATTTTTTTATTGATCTTCTTTATTTTTCCTCTTTACTTATCTTTGAATAGGACAGATCGACCTGATCTATCTGTGACTGAATTCTCAGCAGGTCTTTTCCCTTTGACATGAAAAGCATTTGTTACTTTCTTAAAAAAGCAAGCTGATAGAGGTTTCTGTCAACTGATACATGTTTGTAATACCAATTCAGTCACTTAAGAGTCGAGTTGTTGTTAAGGAAGCAGAGAACTTTGTCTCTGTAAACTTTTCCTCTTTACTTAAACCATTAAAGGAGAAACTTGCTTCCCGTATCTTTTCCCCACTTTGCCTCCCTTCAGACATGTGATATATTATGTCTAATTTTTTGTTTGTTTGTTTGTTTTTCCCTCCTTATCATTTCTTTCTCCACATTTGCGGGACTGACCTAAACTAATATATGCAGATATTCTGCAGTTTTAGAAAATGTTCCTTGTGTTGAGATTAAATAAAATCACATCTTACTCACATGGTAATTAATCATGTACTTGCCCAACTGAACAACAAGTTCAGTTCAGTCCAAATTCTATTTTTGAAAAAAAAAAAAACACTAAATATAGAAGCTAGTTTTAACTGCTTAGGGTAATAATGGAGTTCCTTGGCATAAAATAATTTTATAACTGATAAACTAGAACTTCTAAGCAATTAAGATCTTGTCTAAATAGCTGGAAATCTTGGAAATTGGTAAGAACTGCTTTATAGTTTTAAGGTGCAAATACTTTATAATTCCTTATTTTTTACCAAATTAAATTAAAAAGGTCTAAAAGCCCAGTTGCCAAATTGAGAGACGGCCCATTGCCACATGGTGTCACTATTGAATGCTGGTCCACCATCATCTGACCTGCTGTTTGATGAGGGAGTTGCAGCCAAGTCTCCCTGGCCTGGCTCCCAGTAAGCTCCCAGGACATACTGGCAAGGCCCATTATAGAAGGCTCCTCTATGGAGACTGACTCCTGAGTGGTTGCTCACCCCGCTGTCCCTACTGCATGCCCCAGGAGTCAAGCTTTAGTGCCCACTCTTAGTTAAACACACAGCCCTTCTCCTTACAGGTACTGGATCAGATTAACTTGAGTATCTGCCCTTGAAGAACCTTCACAGTTTTCTATCTTTCCAGACTCAACTGGGATACAGTTGACTGCTTTCCTTTATAGCCCCAGAAAATAAAAAGGGGTAAACTATTTACATCCAAGTCACAGTGTCCCACATTCTCCTTCAAGGGAGTCTTAGGGGACTGCTTTCCAAATTAACTAATCCCTTTTCTGTAACCTCTCTTCACAAAAGTTTAATGCTGTCCCTTGCAGAAGGGTGCTGGATTGCCTCTAAAAAAGGTCATTCCTTGGAAGAAAAACTTGTTTTTCCTTTTCTTTTGTTTTTAGGGGTAGGGTGGTAGTAGAAAAACTGAGGGGATCATTTTCATGTCTAAGCAGTGATTTCAGCCCAAGTGGTTCCCTGTCACTTTTTTAGCTACAGTAGAGAGAAAGAAACATACTGTATGGAAAGAGTTTGTGTCATCTAATGACCACATCCTTGCTTATTGAAGATGATCATCCTTATACATAAACAAAGTACCACACATGTTATTTGAGGGACATAGCAACATTCTCCTTTCTAAGTATGTCAGTAGTTGACTTTCTACAGAATGCTTGTGACTCTTTTATATCATTTAAGGTGGAGTATCTGAAAGAGCCCCCATGTATTTCATTTCATACAATCACCATTTCTTTCTTTTAATTGTAATAGCTAAAAAATCCTTATTCCTTTATGGTTTACAAGTTGCTTTCTTACAAAGCATTAAGGTTTCACAGCAACTGTATGAGTTATCTCATAATGACTATTACCCCCATTTCACAGACAAGAAAGTTTTGAGAAATTAAGTAAGAGACTTCCTTTAGAATGAACCCACCCTATACAAACAGTGGTGGTACCAGAGCTAGTAAAACAAAAGTATGATATTTTTCCTTCTGGGACAATATGGATAAATTGTTTCCAGTGGAGCTGGGGCCTAGAATCAAGGAAGAAGTGCTTAATATATTGGCACTGGTAATGGAGTACCTTGCATGCCTCCAAAAGGTGGCCAAGATATATTATTTTGACCCAGAACATCATGAATATTCAAATAATAGTTCGAATTATACAATAGAGCTATACATACCATTCATACATAATCTCATTTAAACATCTCAGTGGTCTTATGAGGCAGATAATAGTATACTAATTTACATGTTAGGAAAAGGACATTCAATAACAGCTCATTAACTCATTAACTCATTCAATAACATTAACTCATTTACCATGGTTCACACAACTTGTAAGTGGTGCAGGCAGTGTTCAAATGGTCAAGCTGATCACCAAGATCATATCGTTCATCATATGCTACATACTGTACCATGAGCAATATTTCTTTTAATTATGATAATTTAAAAATCCTTATTCCTTTATGGTTTATAAATTGCTTTCTTACAAAGCATTAAGGTTTCACAACAACTGTATGAGTTATTTCATAATGACTGTTATCCCCATTTCACAGACAAGAAAGTTTTGAGAAATTAAATAACTTGACTGAGATCCTTAGCTAGCAGAGCGGAAGACCAAAGTCTATCTGCTTCCAAAGCCTCTACAACAGCAGAAGGACAGACTTAGTCCCATAGGGGACTTCTTGAAGGAGAAGTTGCCGTGCTATAGAATTAGATACCTTGGTCAAGGGCAGCCAGAAGAAGCCAAATGGTAATTGTATGAAATGAAATACATGTATGAAATGAAATACATAATTTTGTTCACAATTTGTCTAGTCAATTGTCTAGCTCGATTTGCCTTTAAAATTAGACACATGACACGACTAGACCACCAAAGCAACTAAAAGAAGTATTTGGGGACATGAACAACCATAGTAATTCTGCCAAACAAGAGAAGATAAGATAAAACATGAAACTGTCTCTTTAGACCTATAAAAGCCAAAAGAATCATAACCATAAGATATATCCTAGATTTTTCACAACTTCAATCACAATTCTGGGCCAGCATTTTCATTCATCACTATGTTTTAGGGCAGAGACACTGAGACAACATGAGGCTATTTCTGACTCAGTTTTGCACATTAACTAAAGGATTCTGCGGAATTATTTTGATTTTTTTTTCTTTTCATTTTGTGCAGCTAATTTTGTTTTTGTGACCATGCCATGCCTTTAAAGCAATGACAAGCCATTTACTGACAAGTGCTCAGGATCTCTTTCCTAGTTTAGAGGCCAGAACAGTGGATCATTTTTCTTATAGTTATATAATGTGTTCAATTGATTTGGAGAATGGTAGCTACTGTAATACTCCCACTCTTCTTTCTGGGCAAATAAAGGGAGACAGTGAGACATACACTTTTCTCTCTGGTTGAGAAGTAGCCAGATAAATGCAGCATCATGGATATTAGACCTAGAAAAATCCATTTTACCTTTTATTGACATTTAGTAGACATTTAACGAGCTGTGCTACTTTTCCAGCCCACCGCTAACATCCTACACACAAAGAGAAACCAAAATCACCATGTGTGTTTTGACAAATACAACCTGTATTTAAAGGGCAGTCAGAAGAGAAAATAGAGATGGTAAAATAGAGATGGTAAAATAGAGATGGTCCTTGATCATTCCGCATCTATTACTTAAGTCAGTGAATCCACTCTGTAACATTTATTAAGGGTCTGAGTTTCCATTCTGATTTATACTCTTCCTTATTTAGAGTCAGAAAGAAATTGCCATGGCTTTGGTATTGCAGTGTCCAATCACTAAGACTGTGGCTTCCACCAGCAAGCCAGGTAGCTCCCCAAAGGCCATTCCTGACTTTCAAGTTGCCAAGTCCAATTAACAGCATCCTGTTCCCCTGCCCTCTTAGCTCCATGCCATTATCCTGGTTTTCATTCATTCCATCTAATGGTTAATTCTCAGCTGGCTTTGCCAGCTCCTCTCACCCCAAATAATAAATACTTAGGATTACTCAGGATATATTTATAGCCTCAAATTCTCATTTCCAATCCTACCTCTTTTCTCTAGACTTGGAAATCCATCATTTGTATGATTCATAGCCCTCTCCAACTAAATTCTCAGTCTCTCACGACCCTTTCGTAGTGCTTCCCTCCTATTTTGGTCTTCTCAGTAAATGGCAACTACATCTATCCACTGCTGAATTCCAAAAGTTGAGAGGTACTCCAAACATATATTTCTCTTTATATCCCATATACATTCCATTGTGTGTCTTTTCAATTCTACATGCAGGATATTCCTTGAATCCAGCCAGTTGTTTTCATGTCCATAGCACCAACACTCTGGTGCTCCAGTCTGGACAATTGAAAAAGCCTCCCATTTGTACATACTGCCTAAATTTCCTCTCCATTGAGCAACCAGAGATGCTTCAATACAATATAATTCATATCATCTTCTCTCACATTAAAATGGTCCTATGTAGTTATTTTCTTGCCCTGTTTTTCCCTGGATAACACCAAATCACCTTTCCTTTCTCAAATCAAATCTTACATCTCCAAAAGAACTCTGTTGACCTCACAATTTAGATTACACCTTTCTCATTACAATATTTCACAGAACCTTTCTGAGACTTAAATATAATATAAAATGATGTTTAATGGTACTTACCTGGACATTTCAACCAAAGTCTAAAGCTGAGAATAGCAGAACTGAATACCCATGCTCTCAAGAGCCTTGCAGGACTTACTGAAAGGTGTTCATGTTAATTCTTCAACCATCAGCCCTCATCACCAAACTCAAGGGGTAAAAAGAAAAAGAATAAAATAAATTAAAAAGGGAAAAAAAGATTTTAAGACTCACTGAACAAAGATTTCCTTCTTTTTTTATAAAGAAGTACAGTTTCTTCCACAACTCCAAGTCAAATAAGGAATGAAAAACCATTTGATAATTTCCAAGATTAATGAGATTTAGCACCCTGAAGGTACTAAGTACTGAAATACAACTGAATTATGAATAAAATATATTTAAAGATGTTGCTTTTCTTTTAGAAATAAAATATTTCTACTGGTAAGTAAATGAAACAAACAAAAAGAATGTGAGCTGAAATCATCATTATAAGGTGGTGATCAAAAAGCTGAAGTCTCAGTCTATGTTTTCACAGAATGTGGGGTGCTGGACAATAGCCTTTGGGTCTCTGAAAGCCAAAGGGGTTACACCTGACACTTTTGACAGAAATGGGGAGCAGGATGCTCAAGAGGTCCATATTATTAGTTCCTGGAAGAGGCGACGGAAAATCTTCTTTGGAGAAAAGCATCTTTATAACCGAGGACACCAGTGGCTCAGTTAGAAGAGTCCTAGTCACTAAAGAGTTACTGAAGTCACTGAAGTCACATTAACCCTCCCCTTCAAATTTTCGCCTCCATAACCCAGACATAGGAAGACCCAGAATAGCAGAGTAAATAGAAAAACGCAGATGGGTGAGTAAAGAAGGAGAAATATTGTATTGTATGTGAGATTGTATGTGAAGTTTTGAACTGGATTTGAGATTTCAACTTTCTAATGTCTAAAATGAAACTATTCTAGCTGAAAAAGACATAAAATTTATAGATCTGCCTGAGATGATATGAGTCACTGTGGAAGAGTGATGTTACAGAATGTATTTACTGTCAGCTGTAGGAGAAGAATAAAACTTTACCCTAGTTTTGTCTAACCAAAGTCTGTATACTCCATAAACTGTTACGTCTATTTCTAAGTATTTTCCTTTAAAGCCCAACTTTCTTTTTAGGTTACAAATTCTCATAAGGGCAGGAGGCATGTTTGACACCTTCATCAACAAGTATTGAACTGGTGACCATTTTTTTGAATAATGCTTCCAACTCAGATTTCAAAATGTAGGTAAAATTGTCTCAGGAGAATCACCAGGAAAAAAAGTGGCCTCAAATCAAGTTCTTATGAAAGTGACCTTTCACATTTCTATTTCTCTAATCAATCAGTTAAATAAGAACAGGCAGGATAAAAACAACGATAGAACTTAAAGACAGTAATGTGTTGGTTTCCTTCTTCATCTATTAAATGTAAAACCATGATCTTTGCTTACTTGTAGAAGTTAAGTAATTTGATCAGGGTTGCAGTTTTAGTTACATATTGCTTCAAAGCAAACTAGCTCCAGATGTTGTGACTTAAAACAACAATTATTTATTAATGTTCATGCCTCTATGGATTGAACTGGAGCTCAGCTGGGTAGTTTTCCAACTGTTCTGTTGGGATCTTAAATAGTCGCAGTCAAATGGCAGTGGGGTTGAACATCCACATGGCTCCACCATATAACTAGATTCGGCCTTCTTTGTGTGTGTGTGTGTCGTGGGGGTGGATATTAGAGGGGAAAGCCCCAGTTTTCAAGTGCATATGAAGTCTCTGTGTCTGTTCTACTGGCCAAGGAAAAGCGCATGAACAAGCCAGAGATAGTGTAATTAGGAACTACACAAGGATATGAATATCAGAATGTAAGTTCACTGGGGGAACTCCAATGGAACATTACACCACAGTTGCACAAAAGTCAGACAGAGCTCAAATTAAACTCAGGTTTGTCTGGCTCCAAGGTCACGTCACCATAGTAAAATGGCTTCTCAGTCATCATCTGGTACTTTTCCCCTTGTAACTTGAAAATCTTGTAATAATAAGAGATAAGAGAAGGATGAGAAAAAAAATCCCTACCTGCCACAGTGTCTTTGTTTCCTATAATTCTGCTTCCTTGATTAGGGCTTAAACATATTTACTCATATCAAATGTAATCAAAGTGGATGCCAGGGGCATCTTTCCTTAAAACGCTAGTGATTGTGCTCTCTTCTGTGTTTTTCTTGCCTGTTTCTATTATCCTAAGTTCCAAAGATGGAATAGATGGGGAACAATATTTCGCTTGGTGCAGGCTCTTCTCATTCACATCCTCTACATAACAGAAAGAGAGAGAAATTCTTTCTCTTTCTCTCCAGTATTTGGTACCCAAAGAACCATTTTATTAGATAATTTATACACTTTTTGACTACATGTTTGTAATATTTTCATTCTATGGAGGGCTTACAAATGTTAGATTTAATGTTTATAATACTACTGCATAAGGTTATTTCTTTTTTTTTCTTTTTTCAAAGATTTTATTTATCTATTTGACAGACATAGATCACTAGCAAGCAGAGAGGCAGGCAGAGAGAGAGAGGAAGGGAAGCAGGCTCCCTGGTGAGCAGAGAGCCCGATGCGGGGCTCGATCCCAGGACCCTGGGATCATGACCTGAGCCAAAGGCAGAGGCTTTAACCCACTGAGCCACCCAGGCACCCCCATAAGGTTATTTCTAAGATTAGACTTAATTAAAGTAGCCTTCCTGAAATGACTTCCATGTACTATGTTAAAATTTTTGTAAGGGATAGCAAATGTCCCTAAAATGGATCAAAAGAACTTAAAGTTACTCATAAAGTCACCATCTACATATGAAATAATGAATAAAGGAAATGGTATGGGATGAATTTTAACCAAAGCCAGCCAATGGCACTATATATTCCAACAAATTCAAAGTTTAAAAAAAAATGAGAAAATGAGGCAAAATTCTGCCAAGATTAAGGTAGCATATGATTTTTTTTTTCAAGTGCCAAAGACATTAAGGGAAGCAAAGTATGGACCAAATTCTAAACTAAAAAGTGTTTTTATGAATGTGTCACATTAGAAATAGTATCATCTTTGCTCTAATTTCTATGGACATAGCCTTAATATCCCCTGAAATTACAGAAATAGAGTTTTCTCTATTCATTTTCCTTTCTCTAACATTGGTATCCCCTCTGTGTCACTGATTACAATAATTACATAGATTCATATTTGAATTTATGACCCCTACATATCAAAGATCATGCAATAGGCTGCTTGAAATAATAATTACATAACATCTCAGTCTGATACAAGACACTTAGATTGTAAGATAGGTTGCTGTTTCTAATAAAGTAATTAACATTATAGCTTCTCCCTCACTACATAACATTGAATTAACAGTTTACCCAGTCTCCAGTGTCACAGATATGAAATTCATATTTGTAAACAAAGTATCTGTTAGGCAAGGATAATATATTAATTTCTCTATATTCCCAGCTGTGAACATGTTCCTGGCACTTGTTAGGAGTTTAGCAAAATTAGCTGGTCTATTTGTCATAGTTGTTGAAGAATTTGTTCAATATCTCTGGAAATAATGAGCCCCATGCTAGGAAATAGACAGAAAACCCTAGGTACTCCAAAGATGGTCCAGTTATGTTCTATATGACACAGAAAATTTCAATTTTTGATCAGGAGATGAACCACATGGACTTTCTTGATTATACACAACTTGGTTTTGTTGTTGCCAGAAAGAAAATAATTATTTGATTACTTTGAAGTCATTTTGTGGTACCCATTATATAGCTCACTTGATGTTGGATGGTATTGATTATAAATAACATTGCCTACATTGTAATTGTGCTAGTTGGCCTGTCACCTCCCTTCTAGTTGAAACATATAACATGCCATCAGCTTAAATTCCCCCAAAAAAATAAATAAATAACTTGATTAACTGAGAAACTGGTCATAGGCAAAAGGCAATGATTGTCTATTATAGAAGCATTTGAATCTTTTTAATTAAGAAATTTAAAAAAATACTTCACCAGTCACTTTAAAAGAACTTATGTGTGTTAGTGACAGACAAAAAAGGATCGTAAATAAATGCCAGTTGAACTTATCTATCAGTTTACTTATTTCCATGAAAAACCCATTAAAATATCCTCTATCTGGATGGAACATACACCTTGAGAAAACTAAGAACTTTCCTGAATTTATTTCACTGTCTGTCAATTTATAAAAATATTCAAAGATTTCTGCTTTTGTATCTTTGCCTCCAGATTTCAAAATGATGTTCTGACCTAAAAAGAAAAAAAATAATTCTCTACATTAGGTATTCCTCCTAATTAGTGATAAGTAGATTGGTTTTATACAAACATATCTATCAAGTGTTTCCTTTAAAACTGATTATTTAAAAAACTATTCCCTGGAGGACTTCACAGGAAGATGGTGGAGTTGGAGGACCTTAAACTCACCTCCTTTCATGGATACAATTAGATAATACTCATATCAGTGTAAATAACCCAGAAAACAACTTGAAGACTGACAGAACAGACTCCACATCTGAATGTAGAGAAGAGGCCTCATCAAAAATGAAGCAAGTGCAGACACATGGTTGGGAGTTAATTGGACCTTGAGACTATCTCAGGGAGTAATGCTGAGAGCGCAAAGAGGGGAGAGTAAACAGACTATCACACTGGGATGCTCCCATGAGGAAGATGAATTTCCATAACATTCGGCTTTGAAAACCAGAGAAGCTGAAGTTTGTGACTTCCCACAACCAGTGAGACTTATAGCTAGAAATTCAGAAATCAGTGGGTTCAGCTCAGGGAGAGCCAGGAGGTCAAGAGGAAGCTGAGGCTCTGCCCTTAAAGAGACAGCACAACACACAGCTGCAGAGAGGAACATAGAAGCAGCAGTTTGAAAAACGCCTGGCACATACTAAAGGGAGAGTTAATTACTAATTGCAAAGCATGTCCAGAGGGGCAAGTTTCGCTGAGGTAAATCTCTAGGAACAAAGGAACTAGCAAACACCATTTATTTCCTACCTCCCAGCATAAACACACAGTCATCTAGGCAAACCAGGGCAAAGTTGGCATCACTACCTAAATTGCTTTCACCATGCCCTGTCCCCTCCGTTCAGGCCTACTTCAGTCCCAGCACCGTGAGTTCCCTCCCAGGAAGACTAGCAAAAATCCTGCCAACACTACAACTCCCAACTGAGTGCTTTCTGTGCTTTCCAGGGCCTAGATCCCAGAA
Source organism: Mellivora capensis (assembly GCA_004024625.1). NCBI lineage: Eukaryota > Metazoa > Chordata > Mammalia > Carnivora > Mustelidae > Mellivora > Mellivora capensis. The sequence goes on along the minus strand of PISX010026006.1, from coordinate 4,414 downwards.
GTGGTAGCTGGTCACCTCCTGTGAGAACATGTGTACCTTCCTAAGGCTGTATCCCCCTCCCTCAGGTGTGTGGTGGAGAAGACCCAGCCAGCAAGGTATCAGGAGTGGCTGCCTAGCCCCTTGTTGAACAGGATTATGCACAAAACTTATAGACACTGCACCTCCCCATGCATGCATGCTTTGTAGATCATCTCAGCCAGCCCTGATCTGGGCATTGGAGGCCAATCCCTTCCAGCAGAGGACCATCAGCATCTTGTTAAAAATGTATACCCCACCCACAACTTTAGAGAGCAGGAGATACAGGTGACTTTCCAAACACACAGAAACAGACCCACAGTTAGACAAAAATGAGAAGACAGAGGAATATCTCCCAAATGAAACAAGACAAAATTGCGGTAAGAGACCTAAACAAAACAGACAAAAGTAATATGCTTGATAGACAGTTTAAAGTAATGATCATAAAGAAATCACTGGACATCAGAAAAGAGTGGAGGGCATCAATGAGATGCTTAAAGTGATAAAAGAAGAACCAGTCAGAGATGAAGAACACAATAATTGAAATTTAAAATACACTAGATGGAATAAACAGTAGGCTTGGAGAAGTACAAGAATGAATCAGTATTGTGGAGGACAGAGTAATAAATAATCAAGTTGGGCAGATGAGGGAAAATTATGCAAAATGAAAATAGATAGAGAACTCAGTGACTCCATCAAATGCAGTAATATTTACATTATAGGGGTCTTAGAAGAATAAGAGAGAGAAAAAGGGACAGAAAATTTACTTGTAAATATAATATCTGAAAAATTCCCAAATCTGGTATAGGAAAATGAAATTCCGATCCAGGAGGAACAGAGATCCTCCAACAAATTCAACCCAAGGAGGTTTACACCAAGAAACATGGTTATTAAAACGACAAAAAGTATTGATATAGAAAAAAATTATAAGAGCAGCAAGAGAAGAGTTCCATACAAGGAAATCCTTGTAAGACTGTAACCAGAAACTTTGTAGGTGAGAAGAGAGTAGCATGATGTATACAAAATACTGAAAAGAAAAAAAATATGCAGCCAAGAATATTCTATGCATCTAGATTATCATTTAGAATGGAAGGAGAGATAAGGAGTTTCCCATTAAAAAAAAAAAAAGTAAAAGGACTTCATGACCAATAAACCAGCCCTACAAGAAATGTTAAAGGGGATTCTGAATAGAAAAGAAAGACCATAAGTAAGCATAAGAAACATAAAAAGCACAAAAGCAGTAAAATAAGTATGCCTATAAAAATCAGTTAAGGAACTCAAAATTAGAAGGATGTAAAGTATGACACCATACTTATGACCACCTAAAATGTGGGAAGAAGAGGAGTAAAGAATGGGTTCAAACTTAAGTGACCATCAACTTAATATAGACAGTTATATGTAGAAGATGTTATATTCAAACATAATAGTAATAACAAATGAAAAACCAGTAATAGATATGCAAGAAATAAAGAGAAAGGAACTAAAGTATGTCAATAAATAAAGCCAACTTATGGTGAGAGAAGAGAGCAATGGAAGAAAGGAACAGAGATCTACAAAAACAACTACAAAAAGTGGCAATATATACATACTTATCAATAATTACTTTGAATGTAAATTTACTCAATGCTCCAATCAAAAAACATAAGGCAATGGAATGAATAAGAAAATAAGCTCCATCTATATGCTGCTTATAAAAGACTCAGACCTAAAGACATATGCAGATTGAAAGAGAGGGGATGGAGAAACATTTATCATGCAAATGGAGGTTAAAAGAAAGTCTGGGTAACAATACTTAGAGAAAATAGACTTTAAAACAAAGATGAACAAGAGACAAAGGATGCTATAAATAATAAAGGAGACAATCCAACAAGAAGACATAACAATTATAAATATTTATGCACCCAGTATGGGATTACCCAAATACATATAACGGTTAATAATGAATATAAAGGAACTAATCAATAGTAACACAATGATAATAGGGGCCTTTAATACTCTAAGCAAAAAAACAATAAAGAAACATTGGTTTTGAATGACACACTGGAAGAGAAGGATTTAACAGATAAATCCAGAGCATTCCATCCTAAATCAGCAGAATACACATTCTTTTCAAGTGCCCATGGAACATTCTCCAGAACAAATCACATATATGGCCACAAAACAAGTCTCAACAATTTCAAAAAGATCAAATTTATGCCATGCATCTTTTCTGCCCACAGTACAATTAAATTAGAAATCAACAACAAGAAAATCTGGAAAGAGCACAAATATATGGAGGTTAAATAACATGGTACTAAAAAATGAATAGGAAAGGAAATAAAAATTACATAGTGATGAATGGAAATGAAAACACAATATTGGGTCCAAAATCTTTGGAATGCAGCAAAAGCAGTTCTAAGAGGTAAGTTTATAGCAATACAGGCCTATCTTAAAAAGCAAGAAAAAAATCTCAAATAAACAACCTACCTTATACCTAAAGGAGCTAGCAAAGCAGAAAAATAGAGGAGATCAATGAAGTAAAGAGCAGTTCTTTGAAAAAATCAACAAAATTGATAAACCTCAATAAACATCAAAGAGAGAGAGAGAGAGAGAAAGGACTCAACAAAACAAAATCGGAAATAAAAGAGGAGAAATAACCAACACCAAAGAAATACAAAGGACTGTAGGAGAATATTGTGGAAAATATATGCCAAAATTGTATGACAATCTAGAAGAAAACAATAAATTCCTGGAAACATGAAGATGACACAAAGAGATGGAAAGACAGGGGCTCCTCGGTGGCTTAGTTCATTATGCATCTGCCTTCGGCTCAGGTCATGATCTCAGGTCATGATGGAGACTTGCATCGAGCTCCCAGCTTTTCCCTCTCCCTTTGCCTGCTGCTTCCCCTAATTGTGCTCACTTCCTTTCTTTCTCTGTCAAAATAAATAAACAATATCTTAAAAAGGGAAAAGAAAAGATAAAAGAAAAGAAAGAAAAAAATGGAAAGATATTCCATGCTCATGGATTGGAAGAACAAATATTATTAAAATGTCTATACCACTCAAAGGAATCTAAGGCAATCCATGTGAGAATACCAACAGCATTTTTCACAGAGCTAGAACAAGCAATCCTAAAATGTGCATGGAACCAAAAAAGACCCCAAACAGCCAAAGCAACCTTGAAAAAGAAAAGCAAAGCTAGAGGCATCACAATTCTGGACTTCAAGTTATATTACAAAGCTGTAGTGATCAAAACCATATGGCATTGGCACAAAAATCAACACATAGATCAACAGAACAGAATAGAATATCCAGGAATGAGCCCACAACTATATAGTCAACTATTCTTCAACAAAGCAGGAAAGAATATCCAATGGGGGGGAAAAAGGTCTCTTCAACAAATGGTGTTGGGAAAACTGGACAGCAATATGTTAAAAAAAATGAAACTGGACGACTTTCTTATACCATACACACACACACAAAAATTCAAAATGGATTAAAGACCTAAATGTGAGACCTGAAACTATAAAAATCCTAGAAGAAAGCACGGGCAGTAATTTGTCTGACATAAGCTGCAACTACATCTTTCTAGATATGTTTCCTAAGGCCAGGGAAACTAAAGTAAAAATAAATTATTGGGATTACATCAAAATAAAAAGCTTCTTCACAGTGAAAGAAACACCAACAAAACTAAAAGACAATCCACTGAATGGAAAAAGATATTTCCAAATGACAAACCTGATAAAGGATTAGTATCCAAAATATATAAAGATATTATAGAACTTGACACCCCCAAAACAAATAGTACAATTAAGTAGAACTGCTAGAGGGCAAGAGAAAGACAACCTAGAAATTAACATTTGACACATATAATCAACAAAACAGGTGTCATGCATGAAAAAAAAAGAATGGCCAGAAGACATGAATATTTTTTTGAAAAAAAAATCTCAAAATAAATAAAATAAGATGTGGCCTATAGACACATGAAAAGATGCTCAACGTCACTCATCATCAGGGAAATGCAATCAAAACTACAATGAAATATCACCTCACACCTGTCAGAATGGCTAAAATAAAAGCTCACAAAACAAGTATTGGTGAGGATGTGGAGAAAAAGGAACACTTGTGCACTGTTGGTGAAGCTGGTGCAGCCACTGGTAAAGACACTGGTAAAGAACTATCCTATGATCTAGTAATCAACTACTGGGTATTTTCCCAAAGAATACAAAAACAACTAATTTGAAAGGATATATGCACCCTATGTTTACAGCATGATTTATAATAACCAAATTATGGAAGCAGTTTAAATGTCCATCAATAGATGAATGAATAAAGAAGATGTGGTATTATATAGGCACACAATGAAATATTATTCAGCCACAAAATAGAATGAAATCTTGCCATTTGCAACAACATGA
>PISX010026005.1:0-25200 GCA_004024625.1 Mellivora capensis | reverse complement strand
CCAATCCCATCTTGTTTCTTTTCTTCTTTTCCTACCCCCCCCAACCCCCCATGTTGCATCTCTACTTCCTCATATCAGGGAGATCATATGATAGTTGTCTTTCTCTGATTGACTTATTTCACTAAGCATGGTACCCTCTAGTTCCATCTACATCGTTGCAAATGGCAAGATTTCATTTCTTTTGATGGCTGCATAGTATTCCATTGTGTATATATACCACATCTTCTTTATCCATTCATCTGTTGATGGACATCTAGGTTCTTTCCATAGTTTGGCTATTTGTAGATATTGCTGCTATAAACATTCGGGTGCACGTGCCCCTTCGGATCACTACATTTGTATCTTTAGGGTAAATACCCAGTAGTGCAATTGCTGATCCCAATAGCTTCTATTAGTTGAAATCTCCATTACCAGCTGTAACATTTGCTTTTGCTTTAAGTGAGTTTGACTGCTCTGACTCCTTTTTCTTAAACTCTCACTGTGCCTCAGGAGTACAGTTTGGTTGGGTCATCAGGAAACAGCACCATAGTTCATTTTGTGGGTCCTGGGCTCTCAGTCCATCTGCATTTTAGACATATCTCACAGTAACTCTTGCCAGTAGAGCTATGTCATGTTTATATTCACATACCATACGTTTATTTATTTAAATTCCAGAAGACTGGGACATGTTGGATGTTGATGAAGATGAAAAGCTAACAGGTGAAGAAGAATTTGAATTACTTGCTGGACCACTTGGTTTAAATGACCGACGCATTGTACCAGAACCAGTTCAGTTCCCTGACAGTGATCCCTTGGGAGCATCGGTAGCAATGGTAACCGCTACCAACAGTATGGAAGAGACCCTGATGCAAATAGGTAAACTGAAATGCTAATTGGTGTGGATTTTATAGAGTCTGTATTAATTTGTTTCTTAGGTTAGGTGGTAAATAATAGCACAACATTGTTCTACCCCATCAAGTGTCTTTAGCCAACTGTTTTAACATTTTGGAGGTATCAAGTAGTATTATTATTTTTTGTTTTTATGAAATATTAAAGTGATAAAAAAAAGTTAATAAAATGTGAGTATGATTTTTTTTGACATTGTGATAAGGGAATCCTGGAGCTGACTAAAAACAATTTGGCAGTTATTTTTTGTTTTGTTTTGTTTTGTTTTTGTTTTTTGGCATGAGAGGGTATGGGTGACTTTTTCTATCAGGAATACAAAATAAAGAATTAGTGTTGATGACTCAGTCCTTTCTTTTGTACTCAAAGCATATTTCCTTTGTTAGTATCAGTAGAAATGATATATGAGCAAAATAAATGAAATCAAAACATATTAAGAAACATATATAATAGATTATTGCTTTAGATATGTTTATTTCTCCCAGGGAGTTTTCTGTGTAACTAAGTCCAGATGAACAAAACACACTGGTTTGATGCATTTCCTTGCAGCCCAGAACCTAGGTAGAATGGGAAAATTTTTAACTAGTCTGGATATGTTTTTCAGGCTGCCATGGCTCTGTAGAAAAGAGTTCCTCTGGAAGAATAACACTAGGTGAGCAGGCAGCTGCTTTAGCAAACCCTCATGACCGGGTGGTGGCTTTAAGGAGAGTGACTGCTGCTGCTCAGGTTCTTCTGGCAAGAACCATGGTAATGAGAGCTCTGTCTCTTCTCTCAGTAAGGTGAGTACTCGTGTCAAATGATGCTGTTAGTTTCTAGTATATAATTGACAGGAGTCTGATACTGTTTGGGAGGATGAGATAGAATTTTTAGAACTCAGATATCTACCATTGAATGAAAGAAGTTAGACATCGTTACCATTTTTATTCAGTCAGTAAATACATAGCTCTTATCTGAAATGGGAAACTAAGGCTATCAGTCCATTTAGTGCAAGATAAAAATAAAAGGTTGAATGATTAAAAATAAAAGGTTGAATGAAACTAAGGCTATATCAGTCCATTTGGTGCAGGTTAAAAACAAAAGGTTTGAATGAATGAAAATTGACCAGCTGTGTAGCTACTTCAACCTGCAGGTTCCATCATAGAGATTCCTGCCATGCTCATATTGTGGAATGTTATATTAGAAAAGGAAAAGAGCGGGGTGCCTGGGTGGCTCAGTGGGTTAAGCCTCTGCCTTCAGCTCAGGTCATGATCCGAGGGTCCTGGGATCAAGCCCTGCATCGGGCTCTCTGCTCGACAGGGAGCCTGCTTCCCCCCTCTCTCTCTCTGCCTGCCTCTCTGCCTACTTGTGATCTCTGTCTGTTAAATACATAAATAAAATCTTGGAAAAAAAAAAAGGAAAGGAAAAGAGCCAAGAATACCTAAAGACATCCATTTAAGAAACAGTTAAGCAAAGGTATATAACTACAAATTGGTGAAGACAGAAAGACCTGAAATAAAAACTCAAAGTAAAATTTAGAGGAGACTCTGGTATTGGTTCAAGAATAGGTAGCTTGGAGAGTGGAGGAGCAGTATTTAGAAACTGACCCACAGATGGTTCCATGGTGTAATGGTGAGCACTCTGGACTCTGAAACTGACCCACATATGTAGATAAACACCCGATTTATGGTTTGATTTATGACTATGTTTCTACTGCAGAACAATGAGGAATTGATGTCTTTTCAGTAACTTGGGCTAGGTCAAATGGTTTATTCACTTAGGAAAAAGTGAGTCTTGGCTCCAGCCTCACACTAAATAAAACAAATATTTCCAAGTGGCCCTTAGACCTAAATGTGAAAGATAAACCAATAATGTTTCTATAAGGTAGGAAGAATTGATTCTTTTTTTTTTTTTTTTATAAGACTTTATTTATTTGACAGACCTCAAGAGAGGAATACAAGGAAGGGGAGTGGGAAAGGTAGGAGCAGGCTTCCCACTGAGCAGGGATCCCAATGTGGGGCTCCATCCCAGGACCCTGGGATCATGACCTGAGCCGAAGGCAGACGCCTAATAACTTAGCCACCCAGGTGCCCCAGAAGAATTTATTGAGTCACAAAAAGCATTCATCATAAAGAAAAAGACTAATAAATTGGACTATATTAAAAAAGAACTTCTGTTTAGCAGAAGTCATTAAGGAAGTAAAAAGAAAGTAAAAAAAAAAAAAGCCACTGAATGGGAGAAGAATATGTAAAGAACTCCTATAAATCCACGAGAAAAATAGACAACCCAAAAGAAGAATGGGGAAAATGCAAAATAATATGAGAGGATCGCCAAATGGCCAGTGAACATGGAAAATGAGGTGTTCAACCTCAGTGGTCTTTCGAGAAATGAAAATGAAAGACCTCAGTGGTCTTTCGAGAAATGAAAATGAGATACTAATACACACCTACCAGAATGGCTAAAATTTAAAAGACTGGGAGGGAAATGTGAGCAGTTTCTCACTGCCAGTGGGAAAGTAAATTGGTACAGCTACTTTGAAAAACTCTTCAATAGTACCAAACAAAGGTGTATATTAACATACTCTATGACCTAGAAAACTACTTCTGGGTATGTATTCAACAGAATGCTTATATATGTGCACCCGATGATATAAGCAGGAACATTTGTGGCAGTGCTGTTCATAATAGCCCTGTACTGGAAACCACCTAATTGTCATCAGTGTGGATAAATAAATTGTGGTAGATTTTATTAATATGGCGGTGAAGATGGGTGTTTGCTGCTATAAAGCAACAATGAGGATGAGTCTTAAAGCATGATGTTGAACAAAGAAGCCAGACACAAAAGAATACAGACTTTTTTTCTCTTATTTATATTAAGTTCAAAACAGGCCAAACTGATTTATGACTTTGAAAGTCCGTGATATTGTTCACTTTTGAGAGCCTAGTGACTGAGAAGGGCCTAAGCAGGCTTCTGAGATACTGGTAATGTTCTGTTTCTTAATCTGGGAAATGATTACATGGGATTGTCCAGTTTGTGAAAATTCATAATTTGTGAACTCTCCTGTATATTATCCTTTGGTAATTCAGTTATGCTTCAAGTATATTCAATTGAGACTGTGGACTCTGAGAAACAAACTAAGGGTTTTGGAGAGGAGGTTGGTCGGAGGTTAGGTGAGCCTGGTGGGTATTTAAGGAGGGCACGTATTACATGGAGTACTGGGTGTGGTGCATAAGCAACAAATCTTGTAACACTGAAAAAATGAAATTAAATTAATCAAAAGAAGGGTACCTGGGTAGCTCAGTGGGTTAAGCCGATGACTTCAGCTCAGGTCATGATCCTAGGGGTCCTGGGATGAAGTCCCGCATCCGACTTTCTGCTCGGCGGGGAGCCTGCTTCTCTCTCTCTCTCTCTCTCTCTCTCTTGGCCTGCCTCTCTGCCTACTTGTGATCTCTGTCTGTCTGTCAAATAAATAAAATCTTTAAAAAAAATCAAAAGAAAACATAAAAAAATAAAATATGAAGATGTTTAAAGTTTCTATAACAGTTTCAGCTTATATAATATTTTTTTATTTCTCTTAGGATATATATGATTAGTGATATTGCAGCTTGCCTTTTATTTTGGTTGTTGGTATTTTGGTATGTTATGTGGGGCTCCAAATGGTCCCTTCAGAATTCTGTTTTCTTTATCCATCTGAAGTGTGTTTCTTTCCTGCCAGTGGTTCCAGTTGTAGCCTGGCTGCTGGTCTTGAATCTCTGGGGCTGACAGATATCCGAACCCTGGTTCGATTAATGTGCTTGGCTGCAGCAGGGAGAGCTGGCCTCTCCACCAGCCCTTCTGCCATGGCCAGCGCCTCAGAACGCCCACGAGGTGGGCACAGCAAGGCCAGCAAGCCCATCTCTTGCTTGGCTTACCTGAGCACAGCGGTGGGATGTCTGGCATCAAACACTCCGAGTGCTGCAAAACTTCTGGTGCAGTTGTGTACACAGGTGAGCTGGTTTTCGCTGCTTTTCTTATTGTGATGCTTACTTCTGACCAATTCTTATTAAAGAGCCTTTTGAGGCGAAATCTTTTAGTTCCAAAATTATATGTAAAAATTAAATCTGTTTGTTCCAATTGCCTCTTCAGAACTTGATTTCTGCTGCAACAGGTGTAAATCTAACCACAGTCGATGATCCAATTCAGCGAAAGTTTCTACCCAGCTTTCTCCGAGGAATTGCTGAAGAGAACAAGCTTGTTACCTCCCCAAATTTTGTTGTAACTCAGGCCCTTGTGGCATTACTAGCAGACAAGGGGGCCAAACTGAGACCTAACTATGATAAGTCAGAAGTTGAAAAAAAAGGTACGTTTCATATCATTTACCTTTTAAATATGTAGTCTTGTAACCAATTTGATTTTGATTCATGCTTTTAAAAACATGTTTTAGAGTTGTTATAAGTGATGAATTACATAGCATCATGTGTACTTCTTAGGTTCAGATCACAAAAGAAGTGCATGGATCCTTTTTTCATTGTACATGGAAACAAATATTAGAAAAATGTACCAGATTTGTCTTGGTTTGATTAGACTATTGTATTAGATTATGGTTTGAGTCACCAATAGATAATAATTCTGATTAGGTTTCCTTAATAAAACCTAGATAAAGATAGTGCTATTTTTATCTTTGTCATAAGATGATAACAGTTTGAAAGGATTCTTTAATCACTATTATCTGCCCGTCTCTTCATCAGGACCATTTGGCCAAGATAAATAGGCTTTTGGATCTGTCAGCACAGCCCCTTGACTAGCTGTTATGATCACTTTTGAGCAGCAGAAACCAAACTTTGTAGGGCATGCTGCCTCTGTCTTGGCCTTAAAATCATTTCTGCTGCATTCTCGGTCTGTGCGGCCTTAGAGCAAAGACTATTGATAGATGTATATAAATGTATATTTGCAATGAATCAGATTTATTATAGAATGTGGTAGAGATAAATGCTTTATACCTTGTATGCATATCTTAGTGAAATGATTGCTTGCAAAAGTGCTAGTTCTTTAAAGATATGGGTTAACCCATTTTTTTTTTGTTTACCACTACCAGCTCTTACCTGGGCATCATTTCATTGTTTTGTTTAAGCAGGTTTAACTGCCCAATTGTATGCCCATCCTTCCTATGATCCTTCTGCTGTAGGCCCTCTGGAGCTGGCTAATGCCCTGGCAGCCTGCTGCCTCTCCTCCAGGCTGTCCTCACAGCATAGGCAATGGGCTGCTCAGCAGCTTGTGCGCACTCTTGCTGCTCATGACCGCGACAACCAAACTACTCCCCAAACACTCGCCGATATGGGAGGAGATCTCAGAAAATGCTCCTTTATCAAGTTGGAGGCTCATCAGAACAGAGTATGTATTTTGAGCCTTACGTGTATTAATCACCTGTGTAAGATAAAAGTTTCTTTCTTTCTCAAAGAGCTCAAAGTTCAGATCTTAGCCTCTCTCTCTCTCTTTCTCTCTCTCTCTCTCACACACAAAATTACCAATATTTGTCTAGGAGTTACAAGCTCTCCTGTCTCTGTATGTTGGGTTGACATAATAGTATGCAAATAGAAAAATCAGTTGGGGGATGAGAAGAAAACCAAGGGAATTGCCTCACAAAAGATGAGGGCTTGTCCATGCAAAAGGAAGAGAAGTTGTCTTCATTATTTTAATCTAACTCATTGGACTCCAGAGGATTGACAAGGGTGGTTTAGGAAATGAAGACTGATCTCCATGATTTGCCAATTTAAAAATCACTCCTTAGTCTGTACTGTTTATTTTGTAGAACATATAAATATATTGAAATATTTATACTTTATTGAATTAAATAAACATTTTTAGTAAAGATTCTAGTACTATCTCCAATAACTCAAATGAGTTTGGGCAAAGTACTTTAAAACCATAAAAATAGATTATGTTTACAAGCCAGTTAGAATAGAGTGAGACCATGTATATTACATTAGAACATGAATGTTTTTCTTTTACAGTTTCCCTGTAGATTTTTTTTAAATTTGCTAATCATTTGAATCAAAACTTGCTTAGAATTGTTGGACTTTTTCTGAATGAAATCTTGCCATTTGCAACCATATGGATGGAGCTAGAGAGTATAAGGCTAAGCAAAATAAATTAGAGAAAGACAAATACCTTGATTTCTCTCCTGTGTGGAATTTAAGAAACAAAACAAATGAATAAAGGAATAAAAAAGAGGCCAAAAAACAGACTCTTAACTACAGAGAACAGAGGGTTCTACAGGGGAAGTGGATAAGGCCTGAGTGAAATAGGTGATGGGGATTAATTAAGAGTACACTTACCGTGCTGAGCACTGAGTAATTACAGAATTGTTGATTGTACATTGTATATTGTCCATTGTACATTGGAAACTAATGTAACACTGTTAACTATACTGGAATTAAAATTAAAAACTTAATAAAAAACTGTTGGACTTTTTCAACTTTTCTAGGTAATGACTTGTGTTTGGTGTAATAAAAAAGGACTCTTAGCTACAAGTGGCAATGATGGTACCATCCGGGTGTGGAATGTTACCAAGAAGCAATATTCACTGCAACAAACCTGCGTGTTCAACAGATTGTGAGTGCCAACTTCAGCTCTCATGTGTAACGTTTAAAATAAGAGAATCCTGACATGCTTCATTTTGATTGTGTTAACATAATCAAATTGCCACTAAACTTTTTTACAATTTTTCTTATATAATGATCTTACTACATCTGCAGTGTTTTTAAATTTCCAGGACAGCAATTAAAAAAATAAAAATTTTAACTATCAGTACCTGGACTTACTCAAAATTAAATCGAGGTCTACTGTGCTAGCATAATTGCTAAATTCTATAAAACGGTGGCCTAATTTTCTATCATTCAAGGATTATTTAGGAATTAAAGTAATGATATTTCTTCTGTAGCAGAATGTACAGCTTTTATAGTTTTATAGCTAGCTGTAGGTATTTCTTTTCTAGGAACATCCGTAGAGATTAGGCAAACAAGACAATGTGCTCTGAATTAATAACCAGGTATACAACCCATGTAGAATCAGAATGTCTTTGTTGATAAAGTAGGCACTACATTAAATGAGTAGACTAAGCATCACTCTTTTATAATTCTACTTTCTTCACATCGTGATAAACACTAGTGAATATATGATTGTCAAATGCTGCTAGCCAGGCTTTTGAAATTAAGAATCTTCTAGTCCATATGATATCTTTTTTTTAAGATTTGGGGTTTAGTATATTTTTGGATGATGAAGATTAGAGTTCCATAAATGTCTCTTATATTCTAGAGAAGGAGATGCTGAGGAAAGCCTGGGGTCACCCAGTGATCCAAGTTTCTCTCCTGTTTCCTGGAGTATCAGTGGCAAATACCTAGCTGGAGCCTTGGAAAAGATGGTGAATATTTGGCAAGTTAATGGTAAGAGTCACGCCAATACTAGCAAAACACTGAAGATACTTTTTACGCCTTTTTTTAGCTTTCTGAGTCCAAACAGTGGCTTCCTTTCACCTTGAAACTCACAGTCTATTCATCAGCTGTGTAGATCTATGCATATTATGGTTTAAATTAAAGAGGATGATGGGGGCACCTGGATGGCTCAGTTAAGCATCTGCCTTCGGCTCATGTCATGATTCCAGGGTCCTGGGTGGAGCCTCACTAAGAGCTCACTGCCCAGCAGGGCATCTGCTTCTACTTCTCCCTCTTCCTCTGTCTCCCCTGGAATCATGCTCTCTCTCAAATAAATAAAGTCTTTCTAAAACTTAATTAAAGAGGATGTGCTCATTTCCTGACTCTTTCTGAGAGTTTCGACTAATCTGGTAGCTATAAACTAAAAATTCTTTTCATGTACTACTGCAAGTGTTCAGAATAGGATTTGAGCTGTGAATTTTTAGTGATAGATTCTTTTGAATCACTTGAAATATTTCTATTTAAATTGTCCATCTCACAAGTACAGACTCTTGTCAATGTCTTATACCATGTCTCTGAAAAGTAAAAATCATTATTGTAATCTTGGGCTTATCCACATTTTTGTTTATTTTTGCATATTTAAAGAATGGTTATTCTGTTTCACATATTTGAAGGAACAGCTAGCCTTAACTGTAGGGAAATTTCTTATGTTTGATTTTCAGTAATTATAGGAAAGAACTTAAGCTTTTGACATTTCTATACTGAATATTTTCCTTTGCTCCCTCTTTAATAAAACTGTCATTTTTGGGACGCCTGGGTGGCTCAGTTGGTTAAGCGGCTGCCTTCAGCTCGGGTCATGATCCCAGCGTCCTGGGATCGAGTCCCACATCGGGCTCCTTGCTCGGCGGGGAGCCTGCTTCTCCCTCTGCCTGCCACTCTGTCTGCCTGTGCTCGCTCTCTCTCTCTCTCTCTCTCTCTGACAAATAAATAAATAAAATCTTTAAAAAAAAAACTGTCATTTTTGTCCCATTAGTGGTTACAGAAAAGCCTATGAATTTGATAATCATATGCAGTGTATAAATGAAGGATCCTGCCTTGTAGTTGTATTCATTCTTAGGCTATTAGGAAATTGGGGACTGCCTTGAGTGAACTATTAGAATTAAGTAATAGTTATTTTTGTATTATTGTTTTTGAGAAATAAGTAACAACTATTAACATTCTCTTCCTATTTAGGAGGAAAAGGATTGGTAGATATTCAGCCTCATTGGGTATCTGCCCTAGCTTGGCCAGAGGAGGGTCCAGCTACAGCCTGGTCAGGAGAGTCTCCAGAATTATTGTTGGTGGGACGGATGGATGGATCTCTAGGACTGATTGAAGTTGTTGATGTATCCACCATGCACCGTCGAGAATTGGAGCATTGCTATCGAAAGGATGGTAATGACTGGACTTTTGTCTAACTGAGAATGTATTCCCCCAATCAAGAAAACTTAATTTTTTTGGTGCTTGCTTTTAAAAATGCTGAGTGAATATTACTTTTGGCTATTTCTCTAAATTGTCTGGTTGGTATTTCATTTTAATTAGTTACCAAGTTGAAAGATATTTCTCTTCAAACACCTGTAATATATCTCTGCCAAAATGAGATCTAATAGTATTACATTTATCACTCATCCTTTGTGTAAGTATCTGAACACTTAGAGTAGGGCTCCAAGTCTCCCTTGAAAGTTAATAATGTCCAAGACAAAAAATTATAATCATTGGTAGATGTGAAACTGAGGAAGTGGGAGGAGGAGGAGAGAAGTTCTGGTGTGACAAGAGATAGTAGGAAGTGTGCTTCAATTTATTTTCTCCCAGTTCCCTTTGGATGCATAGGCCTATCTTACTACATAGTTGTTTTGGGGGAGTGGAGCATTTCACAGATAACAGTCCCAGGTTACATGGTATTCTATTAGCAGAATATAATAAGGTTTTTTTGGTTTTGTTTTATTTTAATTTAGTTTTTTTAAATTGATAATGCTTTCATGGGGTTGAAAAATTTTGAAGTTTAAAAAGATAAACAGTGAAAAGTCTTTTTCCCATCTACTCAGTTCCCATGTTCCTACAGAGAAACATTGTTTTTTTTTGTTTGTTTATTTGTTTGTTTTTTACCTGTCTTATGGCCTTCCAGGGTTATATATACTTAAAGAAGTAAATATGAATATAGATTGTTAGAAATAGGACATGTATGGTAAAATATGGAAACAAACTGAGTAGGGAATCTTAACCAAAAGAAGGGACAGGTAATTTTCTTTCTATGACTTGGATTATTTCATTTCTCAGTGTCATGGTAAATTCTGGTCCAAAAGGAAAGAAGCCAGTACATTAACTTGGAATCAGCAAGGAAATTTAATTTTTCTTTCTTTTTTTTTTTTTTTTTTAATTTATTTGACAGACAGAGATTACAAGTAGGCAAGAGAGGCAGGCAGAGAGATAGAGGAGGAAGCAGGCTCTCCGCAGCGTAGAGAGTCCGATGTGGGGCTCGATCCCAGGACCCTGGGATCATGACCTGAGCTGAAAGCAGAGGCTTTAACCCACTGAGCCACCCAGGTGCCCCAAGGAAATTTAATTTTTCAATAATCACCGGAAAAAAAATGAAAGATTAAAAATGAGGGTAGTCCTTATCACTTACAAATAACACTTTGGGGGCACCTTGGTGGCTCAGTTGTTTAAGTGTCTGCCTTTGGCTCAGGTCATGATCTCCAGGGTCCTGGGATTGAGCCCCACATTCGGCTTCCTGCCCAGCGGGGAGTCTGCTTCTCCCTCACCCTCTGCCTGCTGCTCCCCCTGATTGCATGTGCTTGTGCCCTCTGTCAATAAATAAATCTTTTAAAATAAATAAATAAATAAGACTTTTGAAATAGGTTACACAGAATCCCTGCTCTTAGCCTAATAATAATGTCTAATACATTAAAGATTTGGAAACTTACTTGTGGTGATTGTGGTAGCATACATTTGTTGCAAAATCTGTCTTAAGTTAGACAATGACAAAGGAGTCACTTATATTTTCTTTTTTAAATTTTTGTTTTTATCATGTTAGTGTCTGTAACTTGCATTGCTTGGTTCAGTGAAGATAGACCATTTGCAGTGGGGTATTTTGATGGAAAGTTGTTACTGGGAACAAAGGAACCACTTGAGAAAGGAGGCATTGTTCTAATTGATGCACATAAGGTAAAGCATATTTACCAGACGGTTACTTTTTCTTGTTTTTTATTATATAGTATTGTTTGATACTAGTTTTCTAAAACCGTTTACATTATTTGATACTCTATTGTTAACAAAGTCTTTGGACCATGTATATGCATGGAAGAGTCTGTGTAAAAAAGCCATCAAGCCAAGAAAGAAGTAAAACCAAAACAGTGAAATAGGAACACCCCCTCAAATGCTAGAAATTCCATCTATGAAGAACGATTCCTTTACCTTAAAAAGAGGCTGCTGGTTCTAATGCTTCAGGGCTATCTAGGCAAGTAGCATTAGTAGATGAAGCCACGAGTTGGAAGGTGTGAAGGGGGTAGAAATAAAAAAAGTGTCAGAAGAACACAATGATGACAACTGTATAAACACACAGTGTGTCTTAGATTCTCATAATATTCACTTTTTGCTATGAAGGGTGCCTCTTTTTTAAGTTTCTTTTCATATTTTAATGATTACAAGTCAATAAAAGTACCTGTTAAAATGCTAATGAAAGATGAATATTCCTTCTGAATCAGAATTTCATAATTCATTTATTCAGCTAACATTTACTGAACTTTGGCTGCAGCAAATATATATACTGCAGACTATACTGCAGGGTGAGTTAGTCTAGTGATTGGGAATGACACGACAGTATCTTATTTGCATAAAATGTTGATTTCAAAATAATTGAGTAATGGAACTATGGATCATAAATTACTGAGTTTAAAAGTATTTGTGAAGGAAGCATTACCATGAATTTTTTTCTCTTCTTACCATTTTAAGGATACTCTTGTTAGTATGAAGTGGGACCCAACAGGTCATATTCTTATGACATGTGCCAAAGAAGAAAATGTGAAACTCTGGGGGCCTATTTCAGGATGCTGGCGTTGTCTACATTCACTCTGCCATCCATCTATTGTAAATGGCATTGCTTGGTGCAGCCTCCCAGGGAAAGGATCCAAATTGCATTTACTGATGGCTACGTATGTTGTAATTTGTGTGTGTGTGTGTGTCTTAATTTTTATATTAGTATAGACTGTTCCTTGCATTAAATATGGCTTCTTGGGGATGCCTGGGTGGCTCAGTTGGTTGAGCAGCTGCCTTCGGCTCAGGTCACGATCCCAGCGTCCTGGGATCGAGTCCCACATCGGGCTCCTTGCTCGGCGGGGAGTCTGCTTCTCCCTCTGCCTCCGTCTGCCACTCTGTCTGCCTGTGCTCACTCTCTCTCTCTCTCTCTCTCTCTGACAAATAAATAAATTTAAAAAAATATATGGCTTCTTGGTAGTCTTAAATGGCTTATTGCCTGTTACTACTCTTCTAATATGTAATACCGTATGATCATCTTGGACAAATGAAGAACAGTTTTCCAGTGTGGACCTTGCTATGCTATCTCCTTAACTGGGTGTGACATTGCTAGAATATTGATTCTATTTGTATTTCTTGTAAAAGGATTAGAGCATACGTATTATAAATAATTTTAAAAATAATACTGTACTAGTTTTGTCAGGTCTTAGTTAATTGCTATTTGAAAATATGTTTACTTCTGCATATTGACATGGTTTTTTTGTGATTTTTAAAATTTTTTAATTTTTAAAATTTATTTTTGATAATTTTTTTTTTAGTGGCTGCCAGAGTGGCTTAGTATGTGTTTGGCGTATTCCACAAGATATCACACAGACAAGTGTGACTAGTTCAGAAGGATGGTGGGACCAGGAATCCAGTTGCCAGGTAAATGTTCTGGTGCATTTGAAACCCTCATTTGAAAGCACGGATGCTATATATTATCAAAGTAATCCTCCGTTGATTACTGACATACTCAATACTTAGTATCCAAAAGGGCAAGATCCATTAGGGAAACATGAATAATTGTCATTCTTTGTGTGTTTTCCGAATTAGTTTTAATTTTTGAAGTCAGTACAGCACGTTTGCTTGTTAAAGTGAGATATTCAAGAAATATTGAGTGGTGAGCACTTATGGTACTGGATATACTGGACACTACAGATAGAGAAGTCCCATGTTTAGTCTTCAGTACAGTTAAATAGCACTGCAGGAACACCCCTATCCAACCAGAGTACCTCGTGCTGATACCACAATTCCACCTATGAAGAATAATTCCTTTACCTTAAACAGAGGTTACACATTCAGATAGATGCTTACAGAGCTATCTAGAAGCTGGGAGTTGGAGGTGTGGAGAGGCTAAAAACAAACAGAAAACCTAGAAGCATGCATGCTTCCTATAAAGGACACCGCTGCCACAGACTTGATTGACACCCTCCAGAAATGAGACTATTGTTACCAGACTGTCTCATTTTTTTTCGATAGAAGTAAAAAAATCCAGTGATTTAAGTAAAATCTCTCAATATTAAATCTTGGCACCTGATTTAAAATTCTTTAAAACACCAGTCAAATGGCCTCCCTGAGCTAACAGTTTGCACCCTCTATTGCTTTGTTCTTTGCTCATGATGCAAATACCCCTGGAAGAAATATGCCTTATGTCATCTTTGGGTAAATAAGTACATCTGGTATTATACTGCATCATAACTAGAAGGAAAAGGGAGCTTATAGTGAGGGGGGAAGGGGTTAAGAGGGAGAAGTAAGTAGCTCACTAATGGAAGGAATATATCACATAAGTGGAGGTGGAAGCACTAGAGATAAATCTGATTTGCTGTTAGCGCTAGAGAGTAGCCCTTCGCACAGGCCTTACCTATCTCACTTCCAAAACCTGCACAGCAGACATGAAAATAGACACTATGTAGCAGATAACCATAGGCCAACAAAAAGAAGTACCTGGTTAATAGAGAACCAACATGTGCTGTTCCTGAATTTTAAGAGCTAAAAATGAAAAATTACATAAAGCTAAATTTAAAAATTAAAACATTCATTAAAAAGCAGAAGTTAGGAGCACATGGGTGGCTCAGTGGGTTAAAGCCTCTGCCTTAAGCTCAGGTCATGATCTCGGTATCCTGGGATCGAGCCCCACATCGGGCTCTCTGCTCAGTGGGGAGCCTGCTTCCTCCTCTCTCTCTGCCTGCCTCTCTGCCTGCTTGTGATCTCTGTCTGTCAAAGAAATAAATAAAATCTTAAAAAAAAAAAAAGCAGAAGTTAGGGGCGCCTGGGTGGCTCAGTGGGTTAAAGCCTCTGCCTTTGGCTCAGGTCATGATCCTGGGGTCCTGGGATCGAGCCCCGCATCAGGCTCTCTGCTCAGCAGGGAGCCTGCTTCCTCCTCTCTCTCTCTGCCTGCCTCTCTGCCTACTTGTGATCTGTCTGTCAAATAAATAAATAAAATCTTAAAAAAAAACAGAAGTTGGAATTTTTCTATCTCTGAGGAATAATTAAAACCTAGAAATGTTATTTTTGCCAGTTTGAAGAATAGGAAATTCACTTGAAAGTGTTCAAAAAAAGATGAAACTCAGCTTCAAAGGAGCAAAGGAGAACCAGGTTGATATTTTATTTTCTCAAGCTAAACCTTAGAAGAGAATTATCCTTTCCTCCTCCCCAATTTTATGCTAAATTAAAAATACAAAATTTTTAAGAATAAATTCTAAATCTGGAATCTTTAAATTTGTTTTAATTTCAATATGTGTTAAAAATAAAAATGAATTGCAGGATGGATATAGGAAATCAACCGGAGCCAAGTGCGTTTATCAGCTGCGGGGACATATCACCCCTGTCCGAACTGTTGCCTTTAGTTCCGATGGCTTGGCCCTCGTGTCTGGTGGACTAGGTGGCCTCATGAATATTTGGTCTTTAAGGGTAAGAAATAGATGTTATTTTTTCTTAAGAAATGTTTATACATTAACTTATATTTGATAAAATTTAACTTAACTAATCTTAGAAATGTTTTGTGTACTAATATCGTCAATACTGAAGACACTGGCTTCAAAATTCTCCATCCCTTAATTTTTCTTACTGATAGAGTTTCAAAGTCATCTAGAAAAGACCCGGGAAAATTGCATAGTAACTATATAATTGGACATTGCTAAATTTAGCCGGTGTAGATTTTAGAATATCTTTTTGTGAATGTGAAGTATAATTTAAAATGTAAATAAGGACTGGGGCGCCTGGGTGGCTCAGTGGGTTAAGCATCCAACTTTTGACTCAGGTCATGATCTTGGGGTTGTGAGATTGAGCCCTGAGCTGGGCTCTGTGCTCAGTGGGGAGTCTGATTGGGATTCTTTCCCTTTCCTTCTCCGCCCGCTCATGCCTCTACCCACCACCCCAACTTGCTCTTGTGCACATGCTCTCTTGCTCTCAAAATAAATAAGTCTTTAAAAAATAACTAAATAAAGACTAAGTTTAAGTGATATGTACTGATATAAATACATCTCATTTTAGGATGGCTCTGTCTTACAAACTGTTGTGATAGGCTCTGGAGCTATTCAGACCACAGTATGGATTCCAGATGTCGGGGTAGCTGCTTGCTCAAATAGATCAAAGGTAATTTTACAATTACACTAAATTCTAGGGTACCTCTATAAGGTACCCTGGAATTGTAGTCTAAGCAGTCCACTTTATGTAGAAGAGGAGAAAATCGATATCCAGAAAGATTATTACCTGCCCAGGATAATATAACTGTTTAGTGACAGAAGTAAAACTAGAACCCAGGCCTCCTGATTATAATCTAGTACTCTTCCTACTATACCCTAGACTTTGGTGAAAATGTTTAATTATTGAACAACTTATTTTCCACTGGATGTTATAAAGTGGATTTTTACTTCCTGCCATGATTTGAGATAGCACTAAACTGTCTCAAAAGAATTTTTTCTAAAATGGCAGACCAAAGACATTTAACTCAAGTATACAAAATGTTTCTTGGCTTTGAAATGTAATATTCTAGTAAAACAAAACAAAATAAAACAAAAAAGAAAACAATAGTAGCCCCTACTGTGAAGTTAATTCTGACATGACATTATCTCCTGCAGTCTTGCTCTTCATACCCTTAATGAAGTAGCCAGTGTGCTACTTTAATTTACATTTTATTAGTTAAAAGATTTTTAAATTGAGCAATAAACCTGCATGAACAGTCCTCCTAGAAGTAGAATATAGAATAAGAACCAGGGCAGTGGTAGGCTGCCAGTCAGAGCAGTGCTGCTTCTCTTACACTCCTTCCTCTGCTGCCCTGTGTCTTGTCAGGCTTTTGAAATATCCTAGATACCTTGTCCTGTAATTACTATAAATGATCATAATTAATAATAATTATAATTACTATAAATTCATTACTATATGAATTCATATGTCTCTTTAAGGAGAATCAGCAAAATGCAAGGTAGCTCTCAAATTTTACGGTTACTTCTTACTTGTTTTTACATAGACAAAATTTAGGCTGTTTTGAAGGTGATAGGTATTAAAGGTACAGCATAAAATGTCCAAAAAACAAAAGTGTTCAGTGCAATAACTGGAAGGAATTTCAGAAATGAATGGTAATAGAATTCTTTCTGTGTTATCTTTTACTTAAATGTATTATGTGGCATGATTCATTTTCTATTAGGATGTTTTGGTCGTGAATTGTACATCAGAGTGGGCTGCTGCCAATCACGTTTTAGCAACCTGTAGGACAGCACTGAAACAGCAAGGTGTTCTGGGATTAAACATGGCTCCCTGCATGAGAGCGTTTCTGGAGCGGCTACCTGTGATGCTTCAGGAGCAATATGCCTATGAAAAGGTAACTGAGGACATTCACTGCCGCAGAGCTATAGGGGACTGCTGCTCTGGAATTTGAATTGCAGCTTTGAATTTATTCCTCAAGAGCATAAAGTCTGAGAAAAAATGAATGGTGCTATTTGGCAGAATCAGATAAAGTTAAATCATGTCTAAAATGGTTGTTCAGAGGGCGTCTGGGTGACTCAGTTGGTTAAGCCACTGCCCTTGGCTCAGGTCATGATCCCAGGGTCCTAGGGATCGAGCCCCACATCGGGCTCCCTGCTCAGCGGGGAGCCTGCTTCTCTCTTTGCCTCTGCCTGCCACTCTCCCTGCTTGTGCTATCTTTCTCTCTCTCTCTGACAAGTAAATAAATAAAATCTTTTTAAAATAAATAAATAAAATGGTTGTTCAGTAATCCTCAGCCTGCTTTTACTTTATTTTAGTGGGAGTAAAATTTTAAAATAATCCTCAAATTTGTATAGTGTTTGCATAATTTTTTGCTCAGATTACTTATTCATTCCAGAACTTCTTACAGTACATGTGCTGTGGAGTATCATCTTCCCTTTTCTGACCCATGAATCTATTTTTGTGTGGTTTTGCCATCCTGAAGTTGGGAGGTACAGGGGTGGATATGGGTGTCAGAGTGAACATTCTCTGTTTATCAGGTGAATCCGTGTGGAAAGTCTAGTGGGAGAGCTAAGGTTGAACTGAGTAGGGTCCTTCCATACTAGAATGAGGAATAAGGGAATTTGGACCTGTACCCCAGGCTGTGATACTGTGTAGTCAGTCTTCTAGCACTCCCTAGTGCTGCCCCTAGGCAGAGCTCTTTGGGTTTTTTTTTTTTCCTTCATTTCTGGCCAAGGTATATTAATACAATTAGCTGTTACTCCATCTGGTTAACTTCACTGATGCATTTGCCCAGGTTTTTTTTTCTGAATCACTTAGCATCTCATGGAGTTGTTCTGCCACAGTTAGGGAGGGATTCTCTTGTAAAGGAGCAAATGTGAGAAGGGAGCAGGTCATTGTGGTTTAGTTACTTTTTGCTACTGCTGCTTAGTATTATTATTATGCATGAAAAACTATAGTGAAAATATACTGCTAAATGCATGTGATGTCCTGGATTGGATCCTGGAGCAGAAAAGGGGCATTAGTGGGAAAACCAAATAAAGTTCTGTGGTTTAGTTGGTGTTGCAGCCAATATTAATTTCTTGGTTATATAAGAAGTTATGAAGGATTTACAAGAATTCTCTGTACTATCTCTGTAACTCTCTGTATACCTAAAATTATTTCAAAGTAAAAATCATTAAAAAAATTTAAAAAATTTTTTTGTTTTTTTAAATTCCATTTAGTGAACATACAGAATAATAATAGTTTCAGGTATAAAAAAAAGAGTAAACTTAAAAAATACAGTTACATGTTTCCAGAATACAGTAGGTTAATTTATAATATTTGGTACAGGCTCTTCAATTTGACCTTCTTCTATTTCCTCTTAGCCTCATGTGGTTTGTGGTGATCAGCTTGTTCATAGTCCTTACATGCAATGTCTGGCTTCCCTCGCTGTGGGACTGCATCTGGATCAGCTGTTATGTAACCCTCCAGTGCCACCACACCACCAGAGCTGCCTCCCTGATCCAGCATCCTGGAATCCAAATGAGTGGGCCTGGTTAGAATGTTTCTCAACCACCATAAAGGCTGCTGAAGCCCTGACCAATGGAGCACAGTTTCCAGAATCTTTTACTGTTCCTGATCTAGAGCCTGTTCCAGAGGATGAACTTCTATTCCTAATGGTAAGCCATGGTAGGAGCTGCTGCAGCTGAGCTTGTATCTTGGGTATTTAGCAAGTAGCAGACCTTCAGTGAGTATTTCAAAGCTTGGATAGCTAGATGCCTGCCCTTAGATAAACTCAATGTATTTCGCTTTCAGGTAGTCAGCCACTTTCAGTCTTATGGCAGCCCCCTATGGTGACAAAGATTGTTTATAGGAGAACGGTGGAGCTCCCATAAACTTGTTGGCTTTCCATTACATAGTCCCGTATTTTCTCCCCTTTTGTCCATAAGTTCCTTGTTTGGTACCTGACTTACACATATTTTGACATCTTTTCCTGGGTCATCTGGGGGGTTTATTTCACATATAGATTCTAAATTATTTGACACTTTGATCATGTTTTAATCACCATAAAATGAGAATATAGAAGAGCATTCCAGTTGTCATTTCTTTGATTCTATTTGGGAATGTCCAGATGTAGAAAGTGTGATGTAGATGAGATGCCTATGTAGACAGAGCAGGCCAGTGCTTGATCTAACAACCTGTTTAGTTAAGATTTACGTATACAAACATTTGAATACAAAGATAAAGATACAAAACAAATATGAATTGAGAGAAATTAGTTATAAAATACAATTTTATTTAAAAAATTTTTTTAGGTTTTATTTATTTTTTGGAGGTTTTATTTATTTGAGAGAGAGAAAAAAACAGAGATAGAGGGAGCAGGAGCAGGGAGAAGAGGGAGAAGCACCCTTCTTGCTGAGCAGGGAGCCCGACCCTGGCAGAATACAATTTTAATTAAGAAATGTCCTTCTGGGGCACCTGGGTGGCTTAGTCAGTTAAGCGTCTATGTTTGACTCTGGGTCATGGTCTCGGGGTCCTGGAATCGAGCCCCGCATCGGGCTCCCTGCTCCATGAGGAGTCTGCTTCTCCCTCTCCCTCTGCCCATCCGCCCCCCCCCCCACTTACACTCTCTCATGTACTCTCTCTCTTAAATAAATAAATAAAATCTTAAAAAATAAATAGCTGTGTCCTTCTGAGCCTATTTTCTCCAAACCTGTCATTTTCTAGATGAGGAAATTGAAGCCTAGAAAGATGAAGTGACCTGCCTGTTGCTATATAGTGAGTTCATGGGGATGGTGCCTCCTGCACAAGACCTTGTACCTGGTGGTGCTCAGAAAACCTAAATGGTTAATTTTGAATCACCAATGTGATAGTGATAGTGATAGTTGATCATAAAGTGTTTATGATAAAGGGAAATATTAATAATGCATAGTCGTTTGGCATGATTATAAAAAACTCTTAATTTCTTATAGTATTATAAAATTTTCTTATAGGATTTATTAGGTTTTTTTTTTTTTTTTAAAGATTATTTATTTATTTCAGAGAGAGGCAGTGAGAGAGCATGAGCGAGGAGAAGGTCAGAGGGAGAAGCAGACTCCCCGTGGAGCTGGGAGCCCGATGCGGGACTCGATCCCGGGTCTCCGGGATCATGACCTGAGCCGAAGGCAGTCGTCCAACCAACTGAGCCACCCAGGCGTCCCTTATTAGGTTTTTTTATGGAAAGAAGACTTAGTTGTTAATTAATAACATAAATCTTGGGGCACTTGGGTGACTTGGTCCATTAAATATCCAGCTTTTGATCTCAGCTCAGGTCTTAATCTCAGGGTCTTGAGTTCAGGCCCCATGTTGGAGGGGCTATTTGTTTTTTCCTAAAAAAACAGGTAAGTCTAGGGGTGCCTGGGTGGCTCAGTGGGTTAAGCCTCTGCCTTTGGCTCAGGTCATGGTCTCAGGGTGCTGGGATCGATCCCCACACTGGGCTCTCTGCTTGGCAGGGAGTCTGCTTCCCCCTCTCTCTCTGCCTGCCTCTCTGCCTCCTTGTGAGCTCTCTCTATGTCAAATAAATAAATAAAATCTTTAAAAATAAAAAAAAAAGATAAATCTTGATAACCAAGATTCATCCTGATGTTTGCTGTGTCTTGCAGGATAACAGTAAATGGATTAATGGCATGGATGAACAAATTATGTCTTGGGCAACTTCCAGACCTGAGGTCAGTGAAGATATCTATATATATGATGGTTCTCATTAAATCTTCTGATACTAAATGCTTGTTTGTTTGTAACCTGGTGTCTCTTAGAGGCTAGCTCATGTTTGTTTGAATGAATGCTTGAATCTAATTTTGAGATGAATATGGTTTTCTAGGACTGGCATCTGGGAGGTAAATGTGATGTCTACCTGTGGGGTGCTGGCAGGCATGGACAGTTGGCAGAAGCGGGAAGAAATGTAATGGTCCCTGCAGCAGCTCCCTCATTCTCACAGGCCCAACAGGTAACTAACAGGGAAAGAAGTGAGGAAGAAACTCGAGAACTCTAACAATTCTGATTTCCTTGTTGTCAGGTTATGTGTATCCATTGTGTAATCTGTTGTGGGGAATAACTAAACAAAGTCATGATGTATACCTTCTAAATAAAAGCTTCTAGGGTTTTTATCAGCCTTAAATTTTGTTAATAAGTTTTTTAATTTTTCTTGCTTTCAAGTGTAATGAATTAACATTATGATTAGGCCTGCCTAGTACATATTTATAGAAGTTAACACACTCCTAATTATTGATTCTGTTTTGTGGTTATTAACTTACAGGAATCTGTAGCCAGATTTCATTGACTCCCCTCTCCTCTTCTAATAATCGTGGTAGCATATTTCCAAACCCTTTCTCAGGCCACTGCTTTCTCTTCCATTCCTCTCTGCCTTAGTAAGTTCCAGGGTGCACTACTCTTTCTTGTGTTTTATTCCCTCAGCTTTCTGCTTCTTGATGGATTTCTAGCCAGTCTTCAATATTTCTCCTTACCCTTTCCTCTTTTTTTGTTTTGTTGTTAATGTTATTATTTAAACTCTGTGGGACGCCTGGGTAGTTCAGTCAGTTAAGCATCTGCCTTTGGCTCAGGCCATGATCCCAGGGTCCTGGGTTTGAGTTCTGCATCGGGCTCCCTGCTTCTTCTTCTGCCTGCCACTCCCCCTGTTCTCTCTCTCTCTCTCTCTCTCTCTCTCTCTGACAAATAATCTTGAAAAAATAAATAAGTAAATAAACTCTGCACAATTGCGGCACCTGGGTGGGGCACTTAAGTGTCCAACTCTTGATTTCAGCTCTGGTCATGGTCTCAGGGTTGTGACATTGAGCCCTATGTTGGACTCCACATTCAGTGAAGAGTTTGCTTCATATTCTCCTTCTCTCTCTGTGAACGTCTTCAAAATAAATAGATAAACTGCACAATGGGCTGAAATCCCTGTAGATAAGATGGTTCTAAATGATTTTAAATAGTTCAGTGCACCTCATATATCTTTGTTAAGCAGTTTTATAATAATCAAGAGCTTGTAGGAACCCCATACTTAATATCAACCCATCCTTTTAAGTGAGAGAATAGAAGAATTAAAGGTATCCTAGGTATGCATAGAATCATTTTAAGTGGTAAAGCTATATGATAAAAGATAATTTGTGTGTTTTTATTCCAGGTGATATGTGGTCAGAATTGTACCTTTGTCATCCAGGCCAATGGCACAGTGTTGGCTTGTGGGGAAGGAAGTTATGGCAGATTGGGACAAGGAAATTCAGATGACCTTCATGTGCTGACAGTTATTTCAGCCCTACAAGGTAAAATTATCCTCAGTTAAAAGCTGATCAGAAACTGTGGCCTAACTATAGGAATATTAACTTATGTTGGAACTCATCTCAAACCTTTGCTAGGTAAAGTCATAGGGGGTTTTCACTTCTTTAGATTCTCATTTAGGATATACAGCCTGATTTCTATATTTTAAGCTATGTTTTTTTGCAAGCTATTTATCATGGCAGTGCTAGAATTCAGTGTTATAAATAACTATTTTAAGACCTACTGAAAATTTTAAACAAATTCTTTAAAATTGCAGAACTGTAAATTAGGCAACCATTAATAGCAGTAATAATCATGCATGTGTTTCCTAAAAAGTAAAAACCAATTTATATGAAAATCTGCAAATGTGCTAAAGACTTTACAGGGCATCTCAGCCAGCGTTCTCTGACTGGGAAAAAGACTACATCTGGAGAATCCACTGCAGGAGCTCCTGGCTTGTTTCTTACGTCAACTTTAGTGACTCCAAAGCCTACAAAGAGAGCAAAGAGGGTTTTTTTAAGTAAAAGCATACAAGTAATAATGTGTTTAGAACCAATTCTGAAATAGTTCTGAGTTCTCTTGAGATCTCTTCCTCCCAGAGCACAGCACTGGGGATGGGATTGCAGGGTTCCTATCTAGAACTACTGCATCCGGCCTCTAGGACCTTGTACAAGCTAGACTAGACTTTTTTGTGACTCAGTTAACCCATTTGTAAATTGGTGATGATAATATCTGCCTCATATGTTCTATGTGAAAGTAAAAAAGGTGACATTCCAGGTAAAGCATTTCGAGGAGTGGCTAGAACATAGGCCTTGATGACTAAAACGGTTTCCGTCAACCCTCCTTTTCTTCCTCGTTATCATTTTATGTGACTGCTCCCAGTTTACTAGGTTATGGCTTCAAATTTGCTTTAAAATTAAAGACACTGTTTTTCTTTATGTAGTACAGTTTTGACATTTTTCCATGCTAAGAGTATTCTGTAGCAGCTGCAAGTGAAGAGTTTTACCATCCAGTGACACTTGTTGGTTTTCTGCTCTGTTTCAGGATTTGTGGTGACCCAGCTGGTGACTTCTTGTGGTTCTGATGGGCACTCAATGGCCCTGACTGAAAGTGGAGAGGTCTTTAGCTGGGGAGATGGTGATTATGGCAAACTCGGCCATGGGAACAGCGACAGACAGCGGCGCCCCAGGCAGATCGAGGCCTTACAAGGAGAAGAAGTGGTTCAGGTCAGACAGGACGTGGATCAGTTTGCCTTTGAAGATAAACATACTAGTTGTTGAATAGTGTTCTCAAATTTAGGTAATGGGAAATAATAGTAAAAATATATTATGAGTCATTACAAGAGGTCCACTGTTTTTTGGCTGTTCATCCTTGAATTTATTAGAAGTTTGAATGGACTTTGGTAATAAAACAGACTCCTTTTTCCTAAGCTAGCTGGTTGGCCCAAGCTGGGGTACTTCAGGTGCTTAGAAGAAACACAGTAGGCTTTAGCTCCTGCTGTGTAGTCCTTGATACAGTGATAGGTTGAATGCAGAGCTTAACATTTATCATTATTGTTACAAGTGTTGAGTTCATGTCCATATTCTGGAAAATTGACTAGTGATCTCGGATGATAATTATAAAATTGCATAGCACCGGAGAGATCACAGAGGATTTCCCCATTTACTCTCGCATGTGGTTTAGGTCATCTGTACACAGCTAAAGCATGGCAGCAGTTCTTCTAAGGTAGGCTGGTTAGCTTGGTCTTCCTGAGGATGATGAGGACATCAGGCTTGGGGAAGCAGGAGGGCCACTTGGGCAGGTAGGACATACTGGTCTTGAAGGTGCTGAGTTGTCAGTGAAGTTTATTACCATATTAATGACCAAAAATGACTGATTTTGTTCTTTCTTGGTATACCCTCTTCTTAAATTTTTTTCTTCTCCTTGGTTCCGTCTGTAGATGTCTTGTGGCTTCAAGCACTCAGCAGTGGTAACTTCAGACGGCAAACTGTTCACTTTTGGCAATGGTGACTATGGTCGTCTGGGTCTTGGAAACACCTCTAACAAAAAACTTCCAGAGAGAGTGACTGCACTGGAGGGATATCAGATTGGACAGGCATGGAATAAATCAATAATATGTTCCATCTGCTCATAGTTTCTTTTTCCTCTATTATACTGAGACACTGTCCTTTAAATAAGACTAGAATCATCAGTTGTGCTTAAGCTCATGTACATTTTGTTTGGCCTACTTGATCATTTTTTGTGATTTTTTTTTCCAATATGAAAATTCATATTTCAAGTTATATTTGACAAATGAAAGCATTAATTCAGGATGCAAATATTTTACAACCCCTTCCGTAACACAACTTGATATAAAACCTTTGAACCATACAGATTTTTTGTGACTGCTGTCTGGTAGTCTGAAAGTAGATGTCTGAATTGCGCCATCATTGGTACTGCTGCTCTGAAGTAGTACTTATCCTGTATACATTGAGATCACCTCTTTTTTTTTTTTTTTTAAGATTTTATTTATTTATTTGAGAGAGAGGCAGTGAGAGAGCATGAGCGAGGAGAAGGTCAGAGGGAGAAGCAGACTCCCCGTGGAGCTGGGAGCCTGATGCGGGACTCGATCCCGGGTCTCCGGGATCATGACCTGAGCCGAAGGCAGTCGTCCAACCAACTGAGCCACCCAGGCGTCCCG
>PISX010026004.1:0-25202 GCA_004024625.1 Mellivora capensis | reverse complement strand
TTGCATGTTCTTCTCATTTAGTGCCCTGAATATATCTTGCCAGCCCTTTCTGGCTTGCCAGGTTTCTGTGGACAGATCTGACATTATTCTGATGGGCTTTCCTCTGTATGTAAGGAGCTTCTTTGTCCTAGCTGCCTTCAAGAGGGCTTGCCTACAGTTATAATTCTTCATTCTTGCTTTAGGTGTCTCGAGGTCTTTCGAGAATCTATAATCTTGGGAGGAAACCGTTCTGCCTCTAGTACATGAATGCTGGTTCCATTCAAGATATTGGGAAAATTTTCTTGGATATCGTGTTCCACTATATCTTCTAGACTTCTTTCTTTCTCCTCCCCTTCAGGGATTCCAATAATTCTAACATTGGAGCATTTCATGGCATCATTTATTTCCCTGATTCTGTTTTCATGGCTTCTAAGCTGTTTGTTCCAGGCTTCCTCCTGATCCTTTCTATCTGTTTGTCCTCCAGATCACTAATTCTATCTTCTGTCTCAGTTACCCTAGCTTTTAGAGAATTTAGATTAGATTGGAACTCATTGAGAGCATTGTGAACATCATCCCTGGTGGCTTTCAGTTCTGCCCTAACATTGTGAACATCATCCCTGGTGGTTTTCAGTTCTGCCCTAATCAATTCCGTTTGGTCATCCATGGTTTTTTCCAACCTAGCTATTGCCTGGATAATTGTTAGCCTGAATTCCCTTTCTGACATGTTGTCTATGTCGGTAGCCATTAGCTCTGTTGCAGAAGGCCCATCCTCTGAATTTTCCGTCTGTTGGGCATTCCTCCTCCTAGTCATTTTGGTGAGAGATGGCTGAACAGATGTAGCTGGATGTATAGACTGTGGTGCAGTCAAGGTGCACCCTGGAACGCTTATTTTGCTGGCCTCAGTTGATACTGCTGCTTGGGCCCCAGGACTGTCTGGGATGGGTTCACTTGCCATGACATTGTCTGATAGAGACCTGCAGTGCTTCCTTCCAGTTCAAGACAGTTTCCATGGGCCAGAAATCCACTCATAAGTGCCTCTGATTTAGGTTCTCTCAGGCCATTGCAGTGGAAATGCCTGCTGACACCACAGTCGTCATGAAGCTCAAAGCAGGAAGAACATTTTTAAGATCTGGCACAGATGCTGACAGTACTCCGTGGCTGCTTCCACGGCCGGCACGCGGCTCTCCCGCAGCTGTCACTCCAGCTCCTGGTGCCGCTCGCCCAGGCGCTGCAGCTCCTCGAGGCAGCCACCTCTGCCTGGACTCAACCTCTCTTCCCTGCTATTGTTCTTGATGTTTATCTTTGTTAGCTAAGAATCCTCACAGGAGGAAGATCAAGCAGTATGGAAGGGGAGGGCCTATCTAACTATGATTTCTCCTCTAGATACCTCAAATCTAGGAGCAACCCAAACATTTATTAGCAGGTGAACAAATAAATTGTGGGGTATTTTCAAACTCAGCAATAAAAAATAACTACAGATACAACAGCTAAATGAATTTTCTAGCAATTACACTGGACTCAAAAAGCCGGAGGCAGAAAAGTGTATACTAGATAATTCCATCTACTTGAAACACCAGAATAGAACAGTCTCATCTGTGGTGATGGAAAACAGATCAGTAGTTGCCAGGGATGCAAGTAGGTGAGGGATATGGACTAGGAAAGAACACAGTGAACTTTGTGGGGTGTTGGGAACTTAAGAGATTCTTTTGAGAATTGGAAAAATGTTCTCTATGTTAATTTAGATAGTAGCTACATGACATATAAATTTGTCAAAACATGGGGCGCCTGGGTGGCTCGGTGGGTTAAAGCCTCTGCCTTCGGCTCGGGTCATGATCCCAGTGTCCTGGGATAGAGCCCTGCATCAGGCTCTCTGCTCAGCAGGGAGCCTGCTTCCTCCTCTCTCTCTGCCTGCCTCTCTGCCTACTCTCTCTCTGTCAAATAAATAAAATCTTTTTTAAAAATTGTCAAAACTTACTAAAATGTACACATAGGATGACTGTGTTTTGATGTGGGATTCTAAAGTAGATCTTGAACCAGAAAAAGGACATTAAAAAAAAAAAAGAAAAGAAAAAGGACATTAATGCAAGACTGGCAGGTTTTGAATAAGATCTATAGATTACTTAATAATATTGTATTGACGCTAGTTTCCTAGTTAATATGATTTCTGCAATTTGTCTCTAAATCTAAATTAATTCCAAAATAGAGTTAAAAATAATTAAAGCACACGAGTTTCTTGAGCTGAGTTCACACGAGGACCAAAAAAGACATTCTGCAACCTCAGCTTCTGACAGACCGTAGCTCCTTCTCAATAGAACACCTTACATGTGTGGTCAAAGCCTTGCAGCAGAGTAGGTGGCCCTAATAAAACACAGCACAATCGAAAGCATGCAAATACTGTTGATATAAGAGACAATAAATTTTTTCTTAGTCCAAGCAAACTCATTCAAAGAACAGGTCACAATCCCCTCCCAGGCTCAATGTGGATTTACATTTAAAGTATGAGGATTTTAACTACCCTTGCAGATGGGGCTAGAAAGTAGGGAATAAACGATGATCGGTACAATCTTGCCAGACACCTTTGAAATTCATTTTTCCTCCCAAACAAAACAAAGCAAGCCAAACCCAAACCTCACACAAAACATCAGGCAATGAAGGCCAGTGATCTGTGAGAGATGGAAATGACTGCCCCAGCTCACTACCCTGGAGAAAGTTCCCAGGCTGCAGTGCAAGGTGGAGCATCGAGGTCTCCCAGACTGGGAGTCCCAGCAGGTCACGGTGGCCAGAGATTAAAAGGAACACAGAGCACAGTGACCTGGACAAAGAGCTCTTAGGTATGCAGTCAGAACTCTGATTATTTCTACCTTGAGGACAAAGATCTGTGTCATATTAAAAACAGCCTGTTGATTCTTTTTTTTAACTCTTCACTTCTGGAATATTTGATGTGTATTGTATTTTATTTTTTATTTTGAATTTTCACTCACACAGAAAGCTAGCTCCATAGGAGAAAGCCATAAATAAGATTTTAGAGTAAAAATGAGAACCACATTGATCCTAGCACAGAGTATTCAAGATATACATATAAATGTTGTTTGTGTCAGGATTTTAAAGTTTGATTAATATGTCTATCAATATAATAGAAGTAATGTATGCATCATAACCATGGTTTATATAAAAATGAAATATTTGTTTCTTTCAGTTTTATAACTTTTGAAACTATCTTCTAATTTCTCCATAGACCTGACAATCTATATTTAAGACCTAGAAAAGTAGTTTACATTGGCAAGTTGCTAAAGAAATGAGCAATTCTGCTGTGTTCTACCATGCAATCTGTGTGCCTATTTGCTTCTAATTTAATATTTTTAATCAAATCAAATTATATTTTCAATGTATAAACAGAAATCAATTAAAAAATACTCCAATTTGTTCAGCTGCAATGATCCACGTCTATGATGAATCCTGAGAACATGGCTATCTGTCCACAACATCCCAGTCCTTAGGTAGTCTGGGTAGGGAGGGAATGGTAACTACATAGTCACACAGCCAACAGGGAGACACAAAAAAACAAACACAGAGGCAAAAATAACCAAACAGAAACCAAATTTATCTCCCAAACCTCTTTCTGTCTTTATCAAAACTAGGTTTTCCTTTGTTCTTTTTGGATTTTTTTCATCATTATTCAGACATTGCCTCTGGGTTCCTGTATTACACATACTACAAATAATAGTAGTGGTTATATATTGATGGTCTCACAAATCTCTGTCTAACCAGGTAGGAGCTATTACTGGCATCATCATCTCCACTTTCCAGACTGACTGGAATATGGAGGCAGTCACACAGCCCTAAGTCACAGCAAGTGAATGACCGACCAGGGGTGATCCTGGGGCCCAGATGACCCCACAAACCCAAGGCTTTATCCATGGCACTGATCTGCCTCCTTGTGGCCCCTACATAGTAACTACAGACTGGTCCAAGCTACTCACTAGTTGGGCTTGCTGATGGCGGCTGTTGTTCTGATTCTTAAAACGCTATAATCAAGACCCCTTTCCCTGGGGCAAATTCTTCAGTTTTAGCTCTGTGACTCTGGGCAAGTTCCTGGACCTTCTGAAAAACCTTCTGGGCCCCTGTTTCTAGAGTGATCTCTAATAATTGCCTTCATTCTCAGCTCTCAAAACTAGGCTTCCTTCTTTCAGCAGGACATCTGAGTGTGGCCAATCCAGCACAGCTCAGGGAGAGAGGTAGACCCATTTGCATCCTGGCTCAGCCATTGACCCACCAGGAGACGGGGCAAGAATTTTAAGGTCCCTGGGTCTCAGGGGCCACAGCAGGAAAGTGGTCATCATAATTTTGGTCTCACAGTGTTACTGAAAGTCTTTCAGTGAGATCAAGTATGTAAGTGGCTCAACACAATGCCCAGCAAATACACAAAGTAGCCATTATTAAAAGAGCCACCAGAAGTCCATTGAAAACACTAAAACACTATGGTCTATACCTTCTGGGGCCACACATATATAGGAAACAATTGTCTCTCTCCACCAAGGAATGAAGGGATCCAGCTTGAGTAAGTACAGAATCAGGACAACCAAAAAGTCCGTCAATTTCTTCCTTCCTGGAAGGAAAAGGAAAATCTAACACAGTATCATCCTAAAAGATAAAAGTCTAATTTGACTTTCAACATTGCCCTAGTTAATTCAGCTTGGATACTGAGGTCAGACCACTCCAGTGCAGTAGTACAAGGATGCTGCACTGAGGTGACAATTAGGGGGAGAAGGAACACATTCTCTTGGGTTGGAGCCTGCATCTGTTCAGGGAAGGGAAGCCTCCATAGTGATGCACAAAAGTGTCCTCCACACAACCAATCATGGGCTCTGCGCCCACACCTCATTCTCATGCACACACAGGTGCCCTGACTCTACTCCTGCTCAACACATATGGACTACAGAGCTTCATATTGCTAATGACCTTCACAGAGACTTGTTTCGTCAAATGCTTCTGTTTTATTTGCAGCCAATTTCATTTTCTCACTGATACACTATCATGCTATTGCCATATTTCCAGTCACCCAACCATGTGTAAATTAATGTTCAAATGAGAAAGTCATTTAGTTTCTCTAAGTATGTTGGACCAGTGAGTGCCTGATTTATGTGTGTCTGCCCTGCGTTCCCCACACAGGGCTTTGCAAAGTATGTATTTAACTCACCCAACTGAGTTATGAAAGAAAAATTCCATTCCTACCCTTTTAAAAATCTGACTAATATCATAATCATATTTTAATTGTAATTTTTAAAGATAAATTTTTTGACCAAAACCTAAACACATGCATAAAGTTATAGATCCTAGACATTTACAACGGAGAGTAAATGGCCATTCTCTGGCAAGTTGGTACAATGCAAAAGAATAAAGCAATAAAGACTAACCAAAATCCAAAATAAAAATCAGCAACACGTCCTTCATCTTGCCTTGAACATGTCTCCGGGATCCATAACTCATCCATTTTGTATTAAAAAAAAAAAGGTGTACAAGATGCAAGTGTTTCTTTAGTGGAAAACAAATATTATTTTTTCTTTTCTGAAAACAGAAGAACTTGAATTTTCTCACCCATACTTCATGACTGTCGGACAAATTCTTTCATCAGATTGAAATCAGCCAATGTAATGTACTTCTTACACTTTCCTTTTTTAAAATAATAAGAAAAAAATGAAGAGATTGAAGGAACAAGAGTTTAATGACTTCTAAGACTATTTGGAATACACTAGTACATACAATATAATGGGTTTTTAAGATCTTATTTAGTGAACCAAAAAGCTGCTTCATTACTTACAGGGGAGGTTCATATTTTAAAAGCTGAACTCAATGCCTGGGTGGCTCAGTTGGTTGTGTGACTGACTTCTGCTCAGGTCATGATCCTGGAGTCCCGGGATCGAGTCCCACATCGGACTCCTTGCTCGGCGGGGAGTCTGCTTCTCCCACTGACCTCTCTCCTCTCATGCTCTCTCTCTCTCATTCTCTCTCTCTCAAATAAATAAATAAAATATTTTTTAAAAAATAAAAATTTTTTAAAAGCGCCAAACTCAAATACAACATATCTCATCAATGAATAGAATTCTATCATTAGTTTTTAATTATATCATATCCTGCTATATTGGACACTGTGCTACCTGTAATATTAATCCCATTTTAAAAGACAAAAGCAAACCAAACCCTAAAATTTGGACATATATCATGTTTTTTACTTTTCGAATCAACTTTACTGGGTATAATAACATCAAATAAAATGCACACATTTTATGCATACACTTAGATAAATATGACAGATTTATACATTTTCATCTCTCTTAAAATTTCTTTTGTGCCTCTATGCAGTAACCCTCCATCCTCTCTTGCACATGACAACCACAGATCTGCACTCCACAGTCAAACAGGTTACGTTTGACTATTCTAGAAATTCAGAGAGCATATGCTCTTTGGGGACTCACTTCTGTCATTCAGCACTATATTTAAGGATGAATTATTTTCGTTATATCTATCAGTAATTCATAGCTTTTTGTTTGACATGGATAATGCCACAATGTGTTTATACATACATGTGTTAAATGACTTTTTTTTTTTTTGAGAGAGAGATAAGAGTACAAGCAGGGGAGGGGCAGGGGGGGAGAGAGAGAGAATTTTAAGCAGGCTCTGCACTCAGCAGGGAGTCCAATGCAGGGTTATATCTCACAACCTTGCAATCATTACCTGAGCTTAACTGACTGAGACACCCAGGTGACTCTATACATTCACTTGTTGATGGACATTTAAGTTGTCTCCATTTTGGGTATTATGAATGAATCTTCCATAAATATTCATGTACAAATCCTTTGTAAACATGAGTTTTCATTTCTCTTGGTTAAAAACCCACAGGGTGACATCGCTAAGTCTTACACTAAGTATATGTTTAACTTTTTAAAAAATTTTTTAATTTTTTTATAAACATATAATGTATTATTAGCCTCAGGGGTACAGGTCTGTGAACCGCCAAGTTTACACACTTCACAGCACTTACCATATCACATACCCTACCCTATGTCCACAACCCCACCACCCTCTCCCTACCCCCCTCCCTCCTGCCACCCTCAGTTTGCTTTGTGACATTAAGA
Organism: Mellivora capensis; assembly: GCA_004024625.1. Taxonomy (NCBI): domain Eukaryota; kingdom Metazoa; phylum Chordata; class Mammalia; order Carnivora; family Mustelidae; genus Mellivora; species Mellivora capensis. The sequence continues at coordinate 18,090 of PISX010026004.1, read as the reverse complement.
GTCTCTTATGGTTTGTCTCCCTCCCGATCCCATCTTGTTTCATTTCTTCTTTTCCTACCCCCCCTCAAACTCCCCATGATACATCTCTACTTCCTCATATCAGGGAGACCACGTGTTTAACTTTATTAAAAACCACCAAATACACAGGCAGCAACTGAACTGACCTCTGTCGCAGCACCTTCTTCCTAGAAACATCACCAAAGGGAAGGGAAACAAGGGCAAAAATGAACTATTGGGACTTCATCAAGATAAAAAGCTTTTGCACAGCAAAAGAAACAGTCGTCAAAACCAAAAGACAACGACAGAATGGGAGAAGATATTTACAAATGACAAAAGATATTTACAAAAAATATCAGATAAAGGGCTAGTATCTAAAATCTATAAAGAACTTATCAAGCTCAACACCCAAAGAACAAACAATCCAGTCAAGAAATGGGCAGAAGACATGAACAGACATTGCAGCAAAGAAGACATCCAAATGGCCAGCAGACACATGAAAAAGTGCTCAATATCACTTGGCATCAGGGAAATACAAATAAAAACCACCGTAAGATACCACCTCACACCAGTCAGAATGGTTACAATGAACAAGTGAGGAAACAACAGAATGAGGAAACAATAGGATGTGACGAGGATGCGGAGAAAGGGGAACCCTCCTACACTGTTGGTGGGAATGCAAGCTGGCGCAGCCACTCTGGAAAACAGCATGGAGGTTCCTCAAAAAGTTGAAAATAGAGCTACCCTATGACCCAGCAACCGTACTACTGGGTATTTACCTTAAAGATAAAAATGTAGTGATCCGAAGGGGCATGTGCGCCCCAATGTTTATAGCAGCAATGTCCACAATAGCCAAACTATGGAAAGAACCTAGATGTCCATCAACAGATGGATAAAGAAGAGGTGGTGTATATATATATATATATATATATATATATATATATATACACAATGGAATACTATGCAGCCATCAAAAGAAATGAAATCTTGCCATTTGCAACAATGTGGATGGAACTAGAGGGTATCATGCTGAGCGAAATAAGTCAATCAGAGAAAGACAATTATCATATGATCTCTCTGATATGAGGAATTTGAGAGGCAGGGTGGGGGGATGTGGGAGGCAGGGAAGGAAAAAATGAAACAAGATGAGATTAGGAGGGAGAAAGACCATAAGAGACTCTTAATCTCAGGAAATAAACTGAGGGTTGCTGGGGGGTGGAGGGTGAGGGATAGGGTGGCTGGGTTATGGACACTGGGAAGGTATGTGCTATGGTGAGTGCTGTGAATTGTGTAAGACTGATGATTCACAGACCTGTACCCCTGAAGGAAATAATACATTGTATGTTAATAACAAAAAACACCAAATATTTTTCCAATAGTTATACTATTTTGCACATTGCCAAAAATATATGAGTTCCAGTTGCCTCTCATCCTTACACTTGGTATTGGGTCTTTAATTGTGACAACTCTAGTGGATGAATAGTATTTTCACTGTGGTTTTAATTTGTAACACATTAATTTGTAAACACATCTACTATGTGTTTGTTACAGACCCAGTTTTGTGAAATGCCTGTTCAAATCTTATCCTCATTTGGTCAGTTTGGTGGTTTGGCTTCTTACTGTGTTATAAGCTTTCCTTACATATTTTGAATACAAGCCCTACCTCAAATATACGTACGTCAGTATTTTCTTCCAGTCTGGGCCTTGCTTTCATCTTTACTTAATGATACTCTACACCTTGATGAAAAGCAATTTATCAGTTTTTCTTTTTATGGTTAGTGCTTTATTTCTCCTACTTAAGAAATCTTTACCCACCCTAAGTTCACAAAGATGTTAATCTTTGTTTCTTTTAAAATCTTTATAGATTTTGCTTCTATATTTTTGTTTATGATCCACTTAGAATTAATTTCTGAATATGGTATGAGGGAAGGGTTGAAGGTCTTAGATAAGGGTACTCAATTCTCCCAACACTATTGACAAATCTATCTTTTACCTCCTGAAATTACCCTGATATATCAATTGCCAAATCATGTATGTGTCTTATTTCTGGACTTCATTCTTTTGTATTGGTCTACATGTCTGTCATAGGCCAAAATCACACTGTATGATTACCAGATCCATATAATAAGTTGTGAGATCACATAGTATAAGTTCTCCAACCTTTTCTTCTCATTAAAATTTTTCCAATTCTTCAAAGTTTTTTTGAATTCCCAGAATTTGCATTATAAATGTTTTTAAAGATTTTTTATTTATTTTATAGATTTTTTTAAAGATTTTATTTATTTATTTGACAGAGAGAGAGAGATCACAAGCAGGCAGAGAGGCAGGCAGAGAGAGAGGAGGAAGCAGGCTCCCTGCTGAGCAGAGAGTCCGACATGGGGCTCGATCCCAGGACCTGAGATCATGACCTGAGCTGAAGGCAGAGGCCTTAACCCACTGAGCCACCCAGGCGCCCCAGATTTTTTATTTATTCATTTGAGAGAGATACAGAGACAGAGATGGAGAGAGAGAGCACAAGCAGGGGGAGAGGCAGAGGGAGTGGGAGAAACAGACTCCCCACTGAGCCGAGAGCCAGATATGGGGCCCCATCCCGGGACCTGGAGATCATGACCCAAGGCAAAGACAGACACCTAACCATCTGAGCCACCCAGGCGCCCCTGCATTATAAAATTTAAAAAGAAAATTTTTTAAACAAAATTTAAAAAGAAATTTTTTTAAACATGCCTGGTGGACTTTTAATTGGAGTGATATTAAATCTTTAAGATGATCTTATGAGTATTTTATTTTTTATCTTTTATGTTAACATGGTAATCAATAGGTAAACCACTACGTGTATGTGCGTGTGCTCATGTGTATGTATGTATCATTTACTAACCAAGACCTCCAGTGTTGAGATGAACCCCATTAAATCATGATAATGTATTATCTTTGTATATGTGGTTGGATTCAATTTGCCAGTACCCTGTTACTCACAATAATTCTGATGTTGAATTTGTCCCATGTCAGGTCATGCTTACATTTTCCTATTCATCATTCCCATTCAACTGAAACTGCATGTTCTTGTCACTGATGACCTTCACATAGCTAAGTGTAATTTCCTTACTTATTTTTAGTTCTTAGTCTCATTAACTTTCTAATAATAATAAATAGTGCTGGTCATCTCTTTCCTGAAATTCCCATTCTTTGCTTTCCTGACCTTGTACTACACATCTCATTACACTGTCATTTCCTTTGATTCTACTATGGGTTCCCCTTTTTTCTCTAGTCTTTTAGCACTTGACATAGCGCCACTTTGATATACCTTCTACTTTCACATAAACATGTCCTGCCTACCTAGATTTCTATTATAAGCCTCTCTTTGTATAACCAGTGTCTATTATGACATCGTTTCCCAACAGATATTCAGAAGTATTTGTGAATGGCAGCAAAAGTGGATTGTGAAGACTTCTCTAATATTGGTAAGGGATTTAGTCTGCAAAGAATGTATCTCTACAATGATCTGCATATTATATTTATTAGAGAAACATTTATAAATAAACTGTCTCTTCATTCTGTTTTATACAGAACTTCATAAGAAAGCCAACAAGAGACCTTTCCAGTATCTCATTTGGTCAACCCCAAAAAACAGTCACACTTCAGCACTGAAATTTTTTGTTTCAGACATCAACACTTTTGTACAGACTTCTGGTATTAACCATCACTATACCATCAAATCCAAATCAATATCTCACAGTCTTGCCAAAATATGAACAGATCATCACTACTAATGAAAATCTGAGCATCTCTTTCATGGATTCTTGGAACCCAACTCCTATCTGTAAAGTCAAGAGGGAAATGGGGAAGGAGAAGGTTAAAATTTCATTGATGAAGCCAATCCTTCACCCTCCAGCTGTGAACAATTAGGCTCATCAGCATTCCCTTCAGGAAACTCCTGCTGCTTTATTAGGACTAACAGGCAATAGAATTTTGACTTTTTGATAGGAAGGGTTATAAATCTGCCATCAAAACTGGAAAGGACAAGCTAAATTTACGTGCACGTAATCTTTAATTACAGACCCCACTAGATGTTCAACCTAAAAATGTCCTATTTGTTCCAAGGTAGGAGTGGGAGGAGATGAAGGAACCAGATCTAGACCAAGGGATTATTTTCTTTTAACCAAATTTGACAGTAGGGTTGGTAACAGCTGTACAGGACAAGATTTCTGAGTTTCTCTGGTTTGTCGACTAAGGAGTCTGTGTGTGAAATTCTTCCCTTTACGTGTCTAGACAAAATTTTACTCCTTTCATGGAATTTTACAAATTTTTTACACATTCTTTTATATAAAAATAAGTCGTTCAGCTCTTTGGAGAGAACACAACAAAGATGAGGGAAACAAATAGAATTTTAGTGTGTCTAACTAATAAAACAAAATCCTCTATGAGAGAACAAAACAGTTCTATTAAACCATAAAATATTTTCAACTCCCCTTTTTTTAATGCCACTTTTTTAAAGCTTCATGTTTAATCCAACAAATTAAATATATCTTCTTGTTATACATAAGTTTAATAAAATGCATATAATTATAACCACATTTTTCTTTGAATATTAATTCCTTTTCAAAACCCAAAAGGTTCCTAGTTGCTTTAATTCATCTTTGGGGTGCATGGTCAGAAAGGTTTTAAACTGGTACAGTTTTGGGGTGCCTGGGTGACTCAATCCATTAAGTATTCAACTCTTGGTTTTGGCTCAGGTCAGGATCTCAGGGTTGTGACTGAGCACCGTACCGGGTTTGGTGCTCAGCTAGGAGTCTGCTTGAGATTCTTTCTTTCTCCATCTCCCTTCCCCTCTGCTCCTTCCCCTGCTCACACTTACTCTGTCTCTAACAAACAAATAAATAAAATCTTTAAACTGGTACAGTTTTCAGCCAGAAATATTTCCACCTCTCCTATTTGTAGCTGAGATACCTATTCTTAAAGAGAGTTTGGAGAGACAATCTTAAATATTTGATGGTCTTTTTTCTCATCTTTCTATATTCAAACCTGCTTTGCCACATCTCCACTCTGCTATTACCTCTAATGCTCCCAGAAAGATCTTTCTAGAACATAAATTATTCTCATTTCCTTGCTTAACATCTTTATCATTTCTCCCACAGAATTCAAAATAAAATTTAAATGCCTTAACATGGCATACACAGTCCTTCATGATTTGGTTCTAACTTCATTTCTGTCATCCTACATTTAGAGAGGCAGGATCTCCATGAGGGCAGGAATTCACCATAACAGTTTTTTTACTTCTGTGTTCCAACACCTAGCACTAACACTTAATGCTTCTAAATTGGTAGGTGGGTGGGTGGATGGATGGAGGGATGGATGGATGAATAATTTTATGTCTTTCAAGGCCATCATTCATTGATGGTGCTCATAAAGATATTCACATACTTCTGGATGGGATCCTGGGAAGTTTGATATATTTGCATACTTATTAACTTTCAATAACATTTTGGATAAGAGCAAAGGTTTCGATTTTTTTTTAATTTCTCGGAGTTCTGTATATGCAATAATTCCTCAAAAACTATTGAACAAAATTTAATGTTGTCCATATTCTCTACATATCCTTTCCTTCTGCTTCTTAGAAATAAAATCAACCTATCAAGGTTGTTTTGTGTGTGGCACTGCCACAGAGGAGTGTGAATTGAGGCATGAAACACAACTTCTTTGGTGCCCAAACAACACCACCAGGAGCTTTTAGAGAAAGGCCCACCTGGTGGTCAGGAAAACCTCACAGATAAGTTAAAATCTGATCTGACACCTGCAAGAAGGGGGAGGTTTCGATGGGGAGGGATGTGTTTGCATTTCCCAAAGGACAAGATCTTAAGCAGCCAGGAACATTAAAAACAGAGACAAGTGCAAAAGTAATACAATCCCCTACAATTCTCATCACCATTCCCTTTATGTTGAGACATTACTATAATAGGATTACATATTCCTTCTGCCCAACAATTCCACTTTAATTTTATTACCATTCTAAACTCATTAAAAATACACTCTGGCTCCTCACTGAGCCACAACACTAATGAGGTAGCACCATTAGCATCAGGACTTAGTCTGAAGTAATTACTTCTAGCTGCATTTTGGCTTCTTCACTGAAATGTGGGAATGTGAAGAAGTGATTCTGGAAGTACTTTAGCAAGGTTTAGAACAGATGCTTTCATCTGGAACACTGACTCCAGGAATCGTCAAACACTTAGGAACGGTCATCCATAAAAATAATTATTTCTGTTGAAAATGAATGACTAGAATCAGATTCCTAGTTCCCAGGATTTTATTGTTGACACTATTGATGACACTCTCTAAGGGTATTTTTGGTAAATTCTAATTTCTGTGCTATGGTTTCTTACTCTACAAATTCCCTTCTTATTTTAAGTTGATGAGATTTTGTTGTTATTCTTGTTTTTTAAATAGTGACAAAAAGTTGTGGTTTTTTCGTTTTGTTTTGTTTTACAGAGAACTGAAGCCTATAGACCAGGCTTTATTTATAATATGTGGTGTGGGAGTGGGCAGCAATGATGAGAGAAAATAACTAACTGCTAGCAGAAAAATGGACTTTATTACTTATAGAAAGCATGTAACTGGGAGTTGTAGTGGAAGAAGTATCAGTATTCCCATCCTTGAGAGGATGGAACAGTTATATCTAGGGCCATCTGGAGTCTCATGAAGCAGATTATGCTGGGAGATTAGGGGGAAAACAATTACTGGGCAGAAGGCTAAATGACCCCAAATAGACACAAAGTGAATGTTTGGGGTGGGGGGTGGGGGTATGCTGGGAAGTCCTGGGTTTACAGCCACTGTGCAAGACCAATCACATATGCAGGTGACCCAACCCTGAAGGGCCCCTCCACCATGACTTCTCTGGCTCCTTCTCTGGCATGGATACTGCCTCAGCCACCCTCATTTTCATCCTTATGAGGTTCATGAGATACATAGATGGTGCTTGCCTCATGGATATCCTGTCTCCTTCTAGGACAAAACTTGCTTAGCTGCTATCATGCATTCCTTTTAGCATCTCACCCTGGTGCCCCACACGAGTCTTGCCCTCCTGGGGCATCCTATGCTTCAAGACTACACTTCAGAGCCTTGTTACAAACTCCCAGGGCTGCCCTTTCTCCTTTTTGAAAACCCCTTTTCCCATCACATTTCCAACAGCCCCCTAATCTGGCCATGGCTCTTTACTTGCGGGTATTAGGCAAATCACTTGCTTCTAATGCCCAAATAGAAAGGCAAAGACACTGCTACAATTCAGGAAATTCTACAGACTTCTTGCAGTGACCTCTGCATCACTGGGTCTTCCTTGTGGATCCTTCTCCCCGATCCTTCTCGCCAGATGACTTAACATGTTCTCTCTCCCCACAGATCATTTCCCATGGCAGGTCTCTGCTGAGGTTTCTTTCCCTGCTGCCCACTCTCCCTTGTCCTTCTCTTCATTTCCTTCAGTACCTCAAGGAGAGCTATGGGTTTCATACTTCTTTGCTCTCTGCTGAACTGTATGGGACCCCTGACATGGGGATTATGTTGTGTTTCTTTTCTTTCTATCCCTCTAGCACTCTATTGTGATCACTTATTTACAACAGATATAAAATGATTCTCAGATGCTAGGCACTATCAAAGAGACACAAAGATCTATTCATTCAATGGTGATTTTTTTGGAGATCCTATTACGTGAGGAAGTGTGCCAAATCCTGAGGGACCCTGGCCTCCTGTAGCTTCCAGCACAGTGAGGGAGACATCATACAAACATTTAATTTGCAAAGAGTGATAAAATTGCCATGGAGAACTACAGAATGAATTTATAATGCAGTCATCTTATTTAGTTCGAGGAGACATGGTTTTGCTATGGCATGGTATAAATGTAATAAATGAATGAAGGAATGAATACAGCTAGTGGAGGAGGAAATATGTATAAAGAAGTGCCCAACAAACCTAATGCACTTTATTGCCTCAATAAATCCATGCGGAATAAAAAAAAAAAAAAGGAAGCTGCTAATCTTAATCAATGAAAATCGTAAGATAGTTTCACTGAAAGTAACTTTAAAGATCAATCAAAGCTGAGCTATTAAAGTTCCAGGAACCCCTGGATCTCTGAAACCAGACCCATGTTTGCAGACAATTGCAAGAAGACCCTGTAAAGCTTGTGAATGTCATGATAAATACTCTTACACTAAAACCATTTTTTTACAATATTTCCAGATTTATGACATAATGTACAATCAGGGTTTATTAGAATTTTCCAATCAGAGCCACAGCATACCCAAAGCAGCAGGTCCTCCTAAAAACTTTGATTTGTTCAATGAATTCCAAAGAAAAGATGCTTTTCTTGGAAAAAAAAAAATCCCACAGGAGTCAAAACACAAATCTAGAATATATTCTCTTAAACCTTGTTTTATGGGAGATGCAAAAAAGGAGAAATAGTCTGTAAAGAAGACACATCCAAGATGTTTGAAAGCTCTGGGAATCAGATTCATATCTTAAATAGGCACAAAGCCAAAATGAAACATTACCTTAGTTTTCTTCTGAGTAAAGTGAGATATTTTATTTCTCTTGTAAACTTGGGAATAAAAGAAAGTGCTTTTTCTGCCAAATGTACATGATCCAGTTCTTTCTAGTAGGAGAAAAATCAGTAAGAAAAGATACTGAATAAATGCAGAATAGCAAAATTAGGAAGAGTTCACTGTTTCTGAATCTTTTTACACAATATAACAAAAACTATGTTTCAAATTCAGAAAAGTTTCAGAGTTTACAGATGCCATCTTACAGAGTGGTTTTTAAAACATAGGCTATGGAGCCTAACCCCTAGATACAAATGAATGTGAGTCCTCTTTGAACTAAGTGACCTTGGTCTACCCATTTAACCTTTCTGAGACTGTTTTCCTTTTTTATAAAATGGGGGAAATAATAATTATAAGACTAATAATAATAGCTTCATAGGGCAGTATAAACATTAAACAAGATAATCCATATTTGGAATAATACTTGGCATACTAACAAAATGCAGGAAAGAAAGTGGAAAAGAAAAAAGCAAAGAAGAAAAATATTTCCACATTACAGAGTTAAGTAAAAAATAAGAACATGTTTCTATGTATAACTACCATCTCTTTTTTTTTTAAGTGAGTTCCACACCCAGCGTGGAGCCCAGTGTGGAGCTTGAACTCAAAACCCTGAGACCAAGACCTAAGCTGAGATAAAGAATCGGATGCTTAATTGACTGAGCTGCCCAGGTACAGCCCAAACAACTATCTTTTTTGTTGTTGTTGTAAAGTCAGTCACCATACAGTACATCATTAGTTTTTGATGTAGTGTTCCATGATTGTCTGCATATAACACCCAGTGCTCCATGCAATCCATGCCCTTCTTAATTCCCATCACCAGGTTCACCCATCCTCTCATCCACCCCCTTCTAAAGCCCTCAGTTTGTTTTCTGAAGCCCATAGTCTCTCATGGTTCATCTTCCACTCCAATTTCTCCCTTCTTTCCCCTAATGTCCTCCATGTTATTCCTTATGTTCCACAAATAAGTGAAACCATGTAATAACTGACTTTCTCTGCTTGACTTATTTCACTTAGCATAATCTCCTCCAATATTCATCCCTTCTGATGGCTGAGCAATATTCCATTGTGTATATGGACCACATCTTTATCCATTCTTCTGTTGAGGAGCATCTCAGCTCCTTCCACAGTTTGGTTATTTTGGACATTGTTGCTGTGAACATTGGGGTGCATATGGCCTTTCTTTTCACTACACCTGTTTTTTTGGGGTAAATAGTAGTGTAAGTGCTGAGTCATAGGGTAGTTCTATTTTTAATTTTTTGAGGAATATTCACACTGTTTTCCAAAGTAGCTGCACCAATTTGCATTCCCACCAACAGTGTAAGAGGGTTCCCTTTTCTCCACACCTTCCCCAACATTTGTTGTTCCTTGTGTTGCCAATTTTGCCATTCTAATGGGTATAAGGTGGTATCTCAATGTGGTTTTGATTTGAATTTCCCTAATGGCTAATGATGATGAACATTTTTTCATGTGTCTTTTGGCCATTTGTATATCTTCTTTGGAGAAGTGTCTGCTTGTGTCTTCTGTCCATTTTTTGATTTAATTGTCTTTTGGGTGTTGAGTTTGAGGAATTCTTTATAGATCTTGGATATCAGCCCTTTGTCTCTACTGTCATTTGCAAATATCTTCTCTCATTCCATTGGTTGCCTCTTTGTTTTGTTGACTGTTTCCTTTGCTGTGCAGAAGCTTTTGATCTTGATGAAGTCCCAAAAGTTCATTTTCACTTTTGTTTCCCTTGCCTTTGGAGACATGTCTTGAAAGAAGTTGCCATGGCCGATGTCGAAGAGGTTACTGCCTATGTTCTCCTCTAGGATTTTGTTGGATTCCTGTCTCACACTGAGGTCTTTCATCCATTTTGAGTTTATCTTTGTGTATGGTGTAAGAGAATGGTTGATTTTCATCCTTCTGTATATAGCTGTCCAATTTTCCCAGCACCATTTATTGAAGAGACTGTCTTTTTTTCCTTTGGATTATTTTTCCTGCTTTGTCAAAGATTAATTGATCATGGAGTTAAGAGTCCATATCTGGGCTCTCTACTCTGTTCCATTCATCTATGTGTCTGTTTTTGTGCCAGTACCTTCTTTTAAAATACTTTTAAAATACATTATCTGAAAAAATTGGGGGTGGGGAATTTCACAAAGAAATGGCCTAAGAAAGAGGCAAATATGGAAAAGAAAACAGAAACCCCCCACTCAGCTGAGGCTGTTTCCCCATTCTCTGCTGTTCTTTCAGAATTCAACTCCCAGATAACAATGGAACCAATCATGACTAGATTACATTCTTCTAGCTCTATGTCTGTTTTAAGAACTTTGCTTTAAAATCAAAATATGCCTTGAGGAGCCTGAGTGGCTCAGTCAAGTAAGTGTGGGACTCTTGATTTCAGCTCAGGTCATGATCCCAGGGTCAGGAGATTGAGTCCCACTTTTATTCCGCACTGGGCATGGAGCCTGCTTAAGATTCTCTCCCTCTCTCTGTGCCTCCCCCCACCCCACACCCTGTAGCCTGCATGTACAATGGTGTAGGGAGTGGCAGAGGGAGAGCATCTTCGCAGACTCCCCCATGAGCAGAGCCCAACCTGGGTCTTGCAACCCCTGACCTGAGATCATGCCCTGAACTGAACCAGGAGTCAGATGTTTAACCAAATAAGCCACCCAGGCACCCCAGACAGGTTTATAACATCTGTAAACATATATAAACCACAATGAAAAGCAAAAAAGGCTATCTAAATGCCTCACCATCATATGAAAATATATGTGAATAAAACTATGCCCAGAAAGACAGGCATTCACAGCATAAGGAAAGTTATCTTGAAGAAGTATGAAATGGTTAATTTGCTAAGGGAAGGACCAACACTAGCATAGAATGAGCCCGAAGGAGGTTTTCCTGACAAATGTGAACTACGCAAGATGGGCCCCACACGTGTCTGCTGTGTGCGAACATTCTTTGTCCCTCCTCAGGGAAGCAAGCAGAGTTTATAGATGATTTCTGTTCTCACTGATTCCACTGAACAATGCTCTTTCATCAAGCAGCTGCCAGGCTGCTCCCTGGCTTCCAGTCCCAGCTACTCCAGAGGCAGCCGGTGCCGCCTGGCCAGGGTCTGTGGAATGTGAGGAGGCCTGTTGGGACACAGCAGCTCCCTTGTGAGTCACCCAGCAACTCCACTGCCACGGAGGCATGCCGATTAGCCTGTGGGATGTGCAGCCACTGGAGTCACACTCCTATTCAGGAACAAATGAGAAACCAAGTGGTGATGACGTCCAATGTTTGCCATCAACCTGGACCTCAAATGTCCTTGGCAATCCCTGAACCCTTAGAAGACCATTTTCAGAGTAGGAAATATGTAAGTTAAATATTCTACTAGGTAAAAAGGGAAAGTATTTACACAGGAACTAGTTTTATGTGATGATTTGGAGAGGAGGAAATAAAGGAGCATTTGAGGTAGATTGATTTCTGTCTTTTAGTTCAAGATGTTATTTTTCTATTCCCTCAAACCTACTGAAGTGTTCTATATTATCCCATAAGTTCTAGTGGGAAAAAAATTTTTTAAATGCATTGAGCTAGGATTTGGTGATTTTTTTCTAACTCACGCCCTACACTGCCAATGACAGTGTGTTTCTAAGATGGCTATAAGAGAGGTTAATGGAGTAGATGGAGCATATAGAGGAATCCTCAGGGCACTCAAGAAAACTGGTGAGCTACTCTACACACTTGGCAAAATGTTCTCAAAGCCACTTAACAAAGCTGTCCTCTCTGGGCTGGCTCATCTCACACTCTTTTCTCAAGGCTCTGCCACTCTTAAATATATTCTAGCCTTCTCTGGAGAAAAAGCAAAAAAGGCGGGGCGCTAGGGTGGTGTAGTCAGTTAAGCACGGGATTCTTGGTTTCGACTCAGGTCACGATCTAGGGATTGTGAGATGGAGCCCTGCGTTGGGCTCCACGCTCAGCAGGGAGTCTGCCTAAGATTCTCTTTCTCCCTCTCCCTCCGCCCCTCCCACTCATATTCTCTCTCTCACAAGTAAATAAATAAATCTTAAAAAAAAAAGTACATGGAAGAGAATTCGAAAAATGAATGACATTTTCAGGCCATTCATTTTATTACAGACAGAAAACATACTAAGCATATCACATTGTGCAGAAAGACACACACTGTATGTTCTCACTTAATATGTGAAATCTCAAAAAGTTGAGCTCATAGAAATGCAGAATAGAATGGGGCTGGGGGGCGGGTCAAAGGGTACAAACCTCCAGTTATAAGATGATTAAGTTTGGAAGATTTAAATGTACAGGGTGGGCATTATAGTTAGGAATACTGTATTGTGTACTTGAAATTTATTGAGAGAGTAGATTTTAAATGTTCTCACTTCAAAAGGAAAAATGGTAATTGTGTAAGGCGATATATGTGTTAATTAGCTTGATTGTGGTAATCATTTCACAATGTATGCATATAACAAATCATCATGTTATATATATCAAATATAAAAGCAATTTTTATTTGTCAGTTACACTTCAATAAGCTAAGGAAAAAACATTAGGGGAAGAAGGTGTATTGTCTCAGTGTGTTTATAATAAATACATTTAGGTTCTTTGCATTCATAACCAAATCCAGAAACATTTTAAATATTTAATGGGTTACAGTCATAGTTAATTTAAAATTTGAAAAATATATACAATGCATATTGCAAAGAAATATGATAGTCAATGAATGCCATTTGATTTTTAGAAGTATTATGTTAGCATAAAATATTATAGTGGAAGTGGAATGAAAATACAAGTTTGAGGAGAAAAAGGGAAAACATAAAATTTGAATTGTTGAAGGAAAAGAGTCTGTGTGTTTTTAAAATAATTTTGTAGTTAATATCCATAAACTCACCACAAAGACTCTCCATTAACATTGTATTGTACTTGTTTTATCATAAATCCATCCATCTATTCATCTGTACATCCTCACAATTTCTTCTTTAAAGCTTTATTGGGTTATAATTTACATATCATAAAATTTTCCCACTTTAAATGAACAAAATGAGGACTTTCAGCAAATTTATAACAATTCTGCAAACATTTTCACAATCCAGTTTTAAAATACTTCCATCACCCCCAAAAAGTCCCTGTGTGTGGTATGCCATCAATACCCAGTCCCAATCCCCCCAACTCCTGCAACAACTGACTTTTCTATCTCTATAGTTTTTCTTTTCTGGTAATTTCATATGAGCTTGAATCATCTATTATGTGTCTTTCATAGCTGGTTTCCTTCACTTAGCATAATACTTTTGAGTTTCATCCATGCTGTTGCATATTCAGTGATGCATTCCCTGGTATTGCTGACTAGTACTTCACGGTATAGATATTCCATATTTTGTGACTCCATTCACTGGTTGATGGGTATTTGGTTAATTTCGTTTTTTACTGGGAACAACAGATAATGTTGTTATGAACACTTGTGTGCAAGTCTTATGTAGACACATGTTTTCATCTCTCTTCAGTAGATACCTAGGAATGGAATTGCTTGGTAGAATGAAAAATGTATATTTATTTTTTTTAAGATGTAATTTATTTATTTGAGAGAGAGAGATAGAGAGTGACAGCATGAGCAGGGGAGAGAGGCAGAAGGAGAGGGACAAGCAGACTCCCTGCTGAGCAGGGAGCCGTACATGGTCTGATCCCAGAACCTAGGGTTCATGACCTGAGCCAAAGACAGATGTTTAACCGACTAAGTCACCCCATCTTACGTTTATTTTCTTAAGAAACTGTGCCTATTTTCCAAAGTGGCTGCAGTAATTTACATTCCTACCAGTGATGCAAAAGACTTTCTCCACATTCTCACCAACATTTGATATTGATACACTTTTAAATTTTAGCCATTCTGAAAATGTACAGTAGCATCTCACTGTGGTTTTAATTTGCACTTCCCTAATGAATAATGATGCTAAGCATCTATTCACATGCTTGTTAGTAAATCATATTCTTTCCTTGGTTTATTACAGTCTTTGGCCCATTTTTATTGGACTTATTTTTTTGTCCTCTTAGAGAGTTATAAAAATTCTTTATATAATCTGGAGCCCTTTATCAGAAAGATTGCAAAATCTTTTCCCAGTTTTTGGCTTGTCTTTCATTTTCTTAATAATTAATGATTTCATTTTCTTAAACTTAAAAAAGAAAGTTTTAATTCTGATGAAGTCCAGTTTGTCAAATTTTTCTTTCATGTGTCATGCTTTTGATATCTAAGAAATTTTTGCCCACTTGAGGTCGCAAAGATTTTCTATTTCTTGTGCAAGATTTATAGTTTTACCTGTTATATTTTGGACTATGATTCATTGAGTTAATTTTACATATGGAGTAAAGTAAAGAAGGATCTAGATTCTTTTTTTAAATTTTTATTTATTTTTAAAATTTCTTTTCAGTGTTCCAGAACTCATTGTTTATGCACCATACCCAGTGCTCCATGCAATACATGCCCTCCATAATAACCACCACCATGCTCACCCAACCTTCCACCCCTCTCCCCTCCAAAACCCTCAGATTGTTTTTCAGAGTCCATAGTCTCCATGGTTCATCTGCCCCTCTAATTTCCCCCAATTTCCTTCTCCTCTCCATCTCCCCATGTCCTCATTGTTATTTCTTTTTTTTTTTTTTAAGATTTTATTTATTTATTTGACAGACAGAGATCACAAGTAGGAAGAGAGGCAGGCAGAGAGACCGGGGGAAAGCAGGTCTCCCGCCAAGCAGAAAGCCCTATGCGGGGCTTGATCCCAGGACCCCGAGACCATGACCCGAGCTGAAGGCAGAGGCTTTAACTCACTGAGCCACCCAGGTGCCCCTCTCCATTTATTTCTTATGCTCCACAAATAAGCAAAACCATGTAATAATTGGCTCTCTCTGCTTGACTTATTTCACTCAGCATAATCTCTTCCAGTCCCGTCCATGTTGATACAAAAGTTGGGTATTCATCCTTTCTGATGGAGGCATAATACTCCATAGTATATATGGACCACATCTTCCTTTTCCATTTGTCCATTGAAGGGCATCTTGGTTATGTTCACAGTTTGGCAACTGTGGCCATTGCTGCTATGAACATTGGGCTACAGATGGCCCTTCTTTTCACTACATCTGTATCTTTGGGGTAAATACCCAGTAGTGCAATTGCAGGATCATAGGGAAGCTCTATTTTCAATTTCTTAAGCAATCTCCACACTGTTTTCCAAAGTGGCTGCACCAACTTGCATTCCCACCAACAGTGAAAGAAGGTTCCCCTTTCTCCACATCCTCTCCAACACTTGTTGTTCACTGTCTTGCTAATTTTGGCCATTCTAACTGGTGTAAGGTGGTATCTCAATGTGGTTTTGATTTGAACCTCCCTGATGGATAGTGATAATGAACATTTTTTCATGTGTCTGTTAGCCCTTTGTATGTCTTCTTTGGAGAAGTGTCTGTTCATGTCTTCTGCCCATTTTCTGACATGATTATCTGTTTTGTGTGTGTTGAGTTTGAGGAGTTCTTTACAGATCCTGGATATTAGCCCTTCGTCTGTAGTGTCATTTGCGAATATCATTCATTCTTCATTCCGTGGGTTGCCTCTTTGTTTTGTTGACTCTTTCCTTTGCTCTGCAGAAGCTTTTGAAATCAATGTACAGGAATCAGTTGCTTTCTTATACACTAACAATGAAAATACAGAAAGGGAAATTAGAGAATCAATTCCATTTACTATAGCACCAAGAACCATAAGATAACTGGCAATAAACCTAACCAAAGAGGTAAAGGATCTGTACTCGAGGAACTACAGAACACTCATGAAAGAAACTGAGGAAGACACAAAAAGATGGAAGAACATTCCATGCTCATGGATTGGAAAAACAAACATTGTTAAAATGTCTATAGTGCCTAGAGCAATCTATACTTCCAATGCCATTCCGATCAAAATTCCACTGGCATTTTTCAAAGAGCTGGAGCAAATAATCCTAAAATTTGTATGGAATCAGAAGAGACCCTGAATTGCTAAGGAAATGTTGAAAAAGAAAAAGAAAGCTGGGGGCATCACGTTGCCTGATTTCAAGCTTTACTACAAAGCTGTGATCACCAAGACAGCATGATACTGGCATAAAAACAGACACATAGACCAGTGGAACAGAGTAGAGAGCCCAGATATGGACCCTCAACTCTATGGTCAAATAATCTTCAACAAAGCAGGAAAAAAGACACAGTGGAAAAAAGACAGTCTCTTCAATAAATGGTGCTGGGAAAACTGGACAGCTACGTGTAGAAGAATGAAACTCGACCAGTCTCTTACACCATACACAAAGATAAAAGACCTCAACATGAGACAGGAATCCATCAGAATCCTAGAGGAGAACATAGGCAGTAACCTCTTCAACATTGGTCACAGCAACTTCTTTCAAGATATGTCTCTTTTGAAAGGAGGGTAAAGGTATGGTTATCCAATTGTGTCTCAACAGTTGTTGTAAATGCTCTCCTTTCCCAATTGAAATTACGTGGCACCTCTGTGACAAATCAATTCACCATAAATATGTAGTTTGGGGATTTTCTTACATTCTCCATTTTGTTTCTTAATCGATACATCTGTCCTTATATCAATATTACACTGCCTTGATTACTATAGTTTTATACTGTAAGTTTTAAAGTCAGATACATTTTCAATAGTTTGACTATATGTATCTGGTATGAATTTCTTTTTTTTTAAAGTTCAGTGTTCATAGATCTGTAGACTAATGCTTTTCATCAAATCTGGGCATCATTCAACAATTATTTTTAATTATTTTCTTGCCCCTTTCTCTTTCTCCTCTCCTTCTGAAATTTCCATGAAACATACATTGGCAGGTCAGTTTATTAAGTCCCCAAGTCTCCTCTCATTTTCATCAACATCCTTTTTCACATGATCATTGGAATGAATAATCCCCATTGATCTACCTTCAAATTTACTGATTCTTTCTTCCTTCTATCATCTTGAATCTGCTATTGAGATTATCTCAGGACTGTTTCATTTCATTTATTGGTGTTTTTAAACTCTAGGATTTTCTTTTGATTCCTTTCCCAGCTTCTGCTTCTCTAATGATATTTCCTATTTGTTGAGCACTGTCATAGTTTCCTTTAACTCTTAAGAATATATTTGTAAGCACTGCTTTGAAGGTTTTGTCTGACAAATCCAATATTTGGGCACTTTTGGTGTTATTTCCTTTTTTCCCTGAACATGAGTCACACTTCACTGTTTTATTGCATGGCTCTTAAATCGTGGTTGAAAAGATCTGGACATCTCAGATGATGATATATTGTAGAAATTAAGAGCTCTATTTTATTTTTTCTGAGGGTTTTGTTGCTGCTGTTGTAACTTGCCTGGCCTTCAACTTTGGAATCTGTCTCCCCTGCAGGATATAACCTCTGATGTCTCTGCTCACTTTTTTTGTTCTTATTTTTATTTTTTGGCTTCAATTCCTAGAGGTTGCTTCTGGGGCTGCATACCTTTGAAGTTAGCTAATGACTAGGGCAGAGACTGACTAACCACCTT
>PISX010026003.1:0-25163 GCA_004024625.1 Mellivora capensis | reverse complement strand
GCCCACCTGTACTCCCTCTCCCTGATCCCAGGCAATAGTTGTCCCATGTTGCACAATTAGTCACGGCTTGGCAACACAGCAGAGCCAGATGGAAATGTGCGCGCTCAATTACCTTGGCTACCTGAGCAAAGAAATTTGCTTTGCAGTGTCTCCACTCTTTCAGAAAAATAACACAAACAACTCAAAAAAAAGGGATTGGACCTGGCCATCCCAATAACAGATCCCACATCCACCAACAAGGCTAGAAAGGGCACTGAAACCCCAGTCTCACTGTGAAAACTTAGACGCTTTTGAACTATGAAGGGGAAAGGTCTCTCCTTTGGCTTTCATGGCGTCCTGAGGACCCGAACTTGCTCTCCTCTCAAAGACCACCTGGACCAGTCAGTACGTACCGCACAGGGAGGCAGTAAGGCTTCTCGGCTACTTCAGGGCAAACTCAGCAGGCCTGGATTCCAGCATCTCCCGTTTACTATCTTCATGATCTTGGAAGATTATTCAACATCCTCAAGTCCCTATCCTTGTCTGCATAGTGAGGATAATAACTGATCTCACTTAGAGAATTAGTATGTTGGTTCTTTCTATTCTCCCTTGAACACCAATTATAGGCCCTAAGGCAAACGTTAGTGATACTAGAACATGCCACTATGCCCCAGAGTCTCACACTTGGTAATTCCCTATCAGTCATTACATGGAAATCATCTACAACAGACAAGTTATACCCATAAGACCTAAGCTGCTCACAAGATGTTCCCATCCTCAGAAATAGTATAGGAATGTGGAGAAAGAAAAGATTACGGAACAGGACCCACCGGAGGAAAAATGTTCTTTGAACATTCTTTGCATCCTTCTACTTCCTTACTAATAAGCTCTGAGATGTCTCCATGCTCTAGGCCAGCATTTCCCAAAGAGCAACAGCAATCCCTTGAGATAATTCCTGAAAATCCTGTTGTTCTAGGTCTGACCTGCAGACCCAGCCTAATGCATCCCACCTCGGAGACTCGGGGTGCACGTTGACATCACGGCTCTGAGCAGCTCTGTGTTAAAGTTGCTTCACTCCGGATTACCCCAGCGTTTCCCAAACTTGTTTGGCCATCTTTACCCCTCTGATAATAGCAAGCACCTCGTTTTCCTAAAGTTGACCCCAGCCTTCATGGGTCCCCAGTTCAGCCCCTCATTGTCCAGTCCACAGCCCTACAGACCCTCTCACCATGTAGGTTACACTTACTGGGATACTGGCCCCTGATCGTACCTTCTGGTTTTAATAGCTTGAAACAAAATTCCCAGAGCACACAATTCACTTTTTCGAAGTATACAATTCAGAGGGTTTTAAGTAAATCTGTTTAATTGCACATCCATCACCACTACCAATTTTAGAACATTTTCATCTCCTTCCTTCACCCCCCAAAGATACCCATAAGCAATCTCTACCCATGTCACCTCTAACCTCAAGCCCTAGACAAGTAATAACGAGCTCTCTAGATTCGCTTGTTCTGGACACTCTTAAGTGGAGTCACACAATATGTGTCCCGTGTGTCCGGCTTCTTTTGCTCAGCTGGCTTTCAAGGTTCATCCACGTGGTATCAGGACTTTGTCCCTTTTTGTCCAAACACCAGTGTCTGGACGTACTAGGTCTCATTTATCAGCTGACAGTTACTTAGGTTGTTTTCACCGGTTGGCTACTACAGGCATTGCTATTATGAACATCTGCATAGAAGTTTTTCCATGAACACCTTTCCATTTCTCTCGGGTATATATCCAAGAGGGGAACTGTGGAGTCATGTGGGTAAAAGTGTGCTTAACTTCTTGAGAAACTGCCGAAGTATTTTCTAAAGCAGCTACACATGGGATGTTCCCACTGGCAGCTCAGGAAGATGTTCATTTCTCCACAGCCTCACCCACATTGTCACTACGTCTTTTTGATTCGACATCCCAAGGGGCGTGAAGCAGTAAGTCATCATGGTTTTGTGACCATGTCTTTGATGCCCCACTTGTGAGGTGATGATCGCTCTATTGCAGCCACCCGGCTGCCTTCTTCTCACCATGCACCGTATCAGTTCATCAAGACCCAGCTTAAATCCCACAGGTTTCTTGGACCATCTGTGACCAGCAGGGCTCCAAGCTCGATCGCAGTGACGCCATGCATGGCTTTTGTGTACACTTCCTGCAGTGGCAGGGGTTTTGGCTGACTAGGGCTTCTCTCCCCAACCAGACTGTGTGCTCCTTCAGAGTCCGGAAATGTTCCTACGTTTCTCAGTGCTCATTCAGCCAACCGTCTGGCAAGTGGCTGCTAGCACACAAATGCCTGCGGGTACAACCGAACGCAGGAGCTGAGGCGGAGGCGGGCAGGCTGGAAGGGGGGTACTCTGGGTCTCGGACTGGGAGGAAGGAGCAGAGGCAGCAAGTAGTGGAGGTAAGTGTCCTCTCAGAGGGAACTACAGGTTATTGTGGAGAGGCTAGAACTAATGAATGTGAGGTTTCATACGATTTCAACCTTTATTTTTTATTTGAGAGTGTGCATGTGTAAGGTGGGAGTGGGGGGTAGGGAAGTGGGCAGGGGGTAGAGGGAGAGGAAGACAGGGAATCCCAAAGCAGGTTCCCATGCTGAGAGTTGAGCCCAATGCAAGGCTCAAGCTCATGATCCTGACATGACCTGAGCCAAAACCAAGAGTCAGATACTTGGAGCACCTGGGAGGCTCAGTGGGTTAAGCCTCTGCCTTCGGCTCAGGTCATGATCTCAGGGTCCTAGCATCGAGCCCCACATCGGGCTCTCTGTTCAGCATGGAGCCTGTTTCCCCCTCTCTCTCTGCCTGCCTCTCTGCCTACTTGTGATCGCTGTCAAATAAATAAATAAAACCTTAAAAAAAATTAAAAAAAAAAAAACAACAACAACAGTCAGATCCTCAACCAACTGAGCCACCCAGGTGCCTCTAACCTTTTCTTTACTGTGAATCGCCATTTACTCTCAAGTCTAGCTTTGCTGAATTCAACAGGGATAGGGACAGTGACTAGTTATTGGCTGTCCTTGTGTTTCCTCCACCTTCCCTCCAGCATGGCAGGACTCTGCAGCAGCTCTCAGGATGGGGATGATGGTCTGTATCTACCCCTCTGAGCTTTGACAGGATCCCCCCACCCGCTCAGAGCATCAGGAGCTGGAGAGTCTCTGAGGCGAGCCACATCAAGAAAGGAAATCTATAGGGTCAACTGAGCGTAGACAAAGCAGGAAAGAACAGCCAATGAAAGAAATGTTTCTCAACAAATGGTGTTAGAAAAACTGGACAGCAACATAAGAAACTGGACTACTTTTTTATACCACACACAAAAATAAACTCAGAACAGACAAAAGTCCTAAATGTGAGACAGGAAATCATCAAAATTCTGGAGGAGAACACAGGCAGCAACCTCTTTGACCTCGGCCATAGCAATTTCTTACTAGACACATCACCAGAGGCAAGGAGACGAAAGCAAACATGAACTATTGGGACTCCATCAAGATAAAAAGCTTTTGCACAGACAAGGAAACAGTCAACAAAACTAAAAGGCAGCCCACAGAATGGGAGAAGACATTTGCAAAGGACATATCTGATAAAGGGTTAGTATCCAAAATCTAAAAAGAGCTTATCAAACACAACACCCAAAAAGCAAATAATCCAGCTAAGAAATGGGCAGAAGACATGAATAGACACTTTTCCAAAGAAGACATCCAGATGGTCAACAGACACACGAAAGATGCTTAACATCACATGGCATCAGGGAAATACAGATCAAAATTTCAATGAGATACCACCTCACACCAGTCAGAATGGCTAAAATTAACAACGCAGGAAACAACAGGTGTTGGCGAGGCTGCGGAGAAAGGGGAAGCCTCTTGCACTGTTGATGGGAATGCAAATTGGTGCAGCCACTCTGGAAAACAGTGCGGAGGCGCCTCAGAAAGCTAAAAATAGAACTACTTTGTGATCTAGCAATTGCACCACTAAGTATTTACTCAAAGGATACAAAAATACAGATCCGAAGGGGCACCTGCACTCCTGATGTTTACAGCAGCATTATCAACAATACCAAACTATGGAAAGAGCCTAAGTGTCCATCAACTAGTGAATGGATAAAGAAGATGTGGTATAAATATGGATACACACACACACACACACACACACACACACAGGAATATTACTCAGTGATCAAAAAGAATGAACTCCTGCTATTTGCAAGGACAAGGATGAAGCTACAGTATATTATACTCAGCAAAATTAATAAGAAAAACAAATACCATGTGATTTCACCCAGGTGGAATTTAACAAAATGAAACAGATGAACATATGGGAAGGGGAACAACAAAAAGGCAACAAACCATAAGAGACTCTTAATAGAGAACAAACTGGGGGTGATGGCGGGAGGTGGGTGGGAGATGGGCTAACGGGTGATGGGCATTGAGGAGGGAGGGCACTTGTCATGATGAGCACTGGGTGTTATATATAAGGGATGAATCACTAAATTCTACTCCTGAAGCCAATACTATACTCTATGGTAACTAACTAGAATTTCAATAAAAACTTGAAAGAAAAAAAAAAAGAAAATCAAATCCCCAGCGAATCAAGAGATAGAACTGCTGAATCCAAGGCCAACGGAGTCACAGTCTCCCAAGACCGCAAGTCATTAACTTTGGTTTCTTACACTGATTATCTCACCCAGCTGTTCCGGAGATCAGATGCCAAGCGCACTGTGCTAGGCTGTGGCTACCTGAATCACATCATTATTTCAACAGCTACCGATGAATCAAGGAGGAACTCAACCCAGTCAGGACGTATTGTTCAATGAATGTGGTCTAGCATCTGGAATTGATAGAGAAGGTCCATACTGGAAATACAGCAAAAACTTTTCTGCACAACAAAGATTCTGCTGGGGCTTCCAATGTGTCTCTCGAATCAGTAAGAAACCCTAAGCTGCTGACACCAGAACATTCAAGAATAGCTCTCTCCCATGGCCACACATGCTGGACTTACGCTTCTAATGCACATTCATGAGCAAAAATTGCATAAGAATGTCAGCAAAATTATTTGGCTACAACCTACGACTCAGTGAGTAAAATGAGTATAAACTTTAAAACAAAACCCTGAAGGAAGCAATTCCTGGTCCAACTTTAATACCCAAACCCCTTAATTGTGAAATTCATAAACCTAGGGCAAGACTCTATCATCACCACCCTGTACAACTGCATCCCCTTCCCTCTAGTGGGTGTGAACATGGACCCAAGCAAATGAAATAACCCAAGTATTGAATAACCATGCACCCAGCTCCAGGCATGGAAGGGAAGAACGGGGGCATTTAGGCGAGAGGATCTATGATGTGGAGAGCTCCGGAGGCTAGGAGACTCTCAGAGCTATCAGGGCACCCCAAGAAGTCTTCAGTAAAAGAACCCCAGCAACTTCTGATACATCTAAGTGCAACTGGGTAAGAGGAGAATGGGACGGAAAACAATGATAAATGACATCCATCAAGAGACGAGTCAAAGAGCTGCTAGAACTTTTAGTATAGTAGAAAGTCATCAGAACCAAGCCACACTCACCTGTGTGTGTTTTAAGATTTTAGAGACACACAGAGAGAGAGAGAGAGAGAGAGAGTGTGTGTGTATGTGTGTTGTGTGCATGCATGCTTTTGAGTAAGGAGAGGGGGAGAGAGAAAATCTCCAGCAGACTCCCCACTGAGCAAAGAGCCCAATGTGGGGCTCGATCTCACAGCCCATGAGATCATGACCTGAGCCAAAACCACGAGCCAAACACTCCAACAACTGAGCCACCCGGGGGGCCCCTCACCTTCTATTTTATAACCACAAAGAAAACATCCTTCAAAGAAAGGAAGCTAGTTGAAGACTCAACGTGATTCTCCCAAAGCATGGGAGCATGTCCCAATCCCAGGTCTTTCTCCACTTTGCCATACTCTTGACCTCCCATAGTAACACCTGAGTAGGGATGAGTACTAAAACACCGAAGCACATTAAAACCCATTCTTCTCTCCACATGACCTAACCATGAACCATGCTTTCAGTCAGGAGCCTTGCGTCAATAAGTTATCAAGCTAAGTGATTTCTAGTCAAGCCCTGGAGTAATTAATACAGTACGTGGTCTTCTTTATGGCATTAGAGTTGTCAAAGGTAGAGACCATTTTAGCCCCCCAGGTGCCCACCACACTTTAGAGAAATAAAATGGTTATGGATCATTCTATTTGTTGAATTGCTCATCTCTCCTATCACTGCTCATGTTGAACATGGTCAGTAAATATCCATAAGGAAGCAGAAATTTTTCTACGCTGAGTTCTACAACCAGCAAGGAAATACTAATTCAGTAGAGAAGTCTACAGAACAGCCTTCTTTCACAGAAACTTTCACTGGGCTGAAAATTATACCCTGAAATCCACTGAAACACAGATCATCTGAAATGGGATTCCCCTCTCACTAAATTAGCCAAAGTGGCCCTCCTTCCCACAAAGGACTTTCCTAAGTTTGCTAGCTCCATAAGGAGTTCTCTAGAGATGGCAAGAAAGATGTGCTAAGAGAGATCCAGCATGTTAGCATTAACAGGAATATGCATTTCTACCAAAACATTGGTGAATCTATCTATCCCCACCTTATGCTTGAATAGTTCAAGACCATTGGTGTGGTGATTAGTTTTACATGTCAGCTTAGCTCGGCCATAGGACCCCAGTATTTGGTTAAGCGGTAGTCAAGATAGTGCTGGTGAAGAGATTAGCATTTCAATTGGCAGGCTGTCCTTTTTTTTTTTTTTTAACCCATTACCCTTCATAATGTGGGTGGGCCTCAATTAATCAGATGAAGGTCCTAAGAAGGAAAAAAAAAAGTTTACCTTCCCCAAAGAGAGAATTATGACAGCAGACTGGCCTCAGACTTGAAATACAATATTCACTCCTCCGTAGGTCTCCAGCCTGCCAGCCTGCCCTGCAGACTGCACAACCACAGGAGACCATTCCTTAAAATAACCCACAGACCCCTCCCCAAACACACACATTCTTCCTCTCTTTCCCTGCTACTGGTTTCCCAGAAGAACCCTAATATAATCACCTAGCCCACTTTCCAATGAAACAGACCTGTACCCATCTTTCAGAGCTTAAAAAAAAAAAATTTAAAAAAGCAAAACAGAGGAGATTGACTTAAGTCTCTAAAGAGAACTCTAGACCCACTATGCATAACTCCTGTTTTGGAATTCCTATTTCAAATGCTTGGTAGCTCAGGAGGTTATCGGAGTCCTGGTTCCTTCAAAGGGAGCAAGACTTCAGCGGGATCTGTGAAACGCATGGTGAGCTAGCATGGTGAGGCTAGAAAATGAATCTGTTACCCCAGGAGGGGAGGCAAGGACAGAGGAAATCCCAAGGCATTTGTTTTTGCCATTGCTCAGAAAAACTGAATGAAGTCTTAGGAGCCTGCTCTTCAAGGAGAGGTTCAGATTCACATGATGACAATGACGACAAGGGGAAAAGCAGAGAGAACTAGAACCTGAGTTGGATCTGTTCCCAGTACTTTCACGCAACCCCAGAACCACCACTCGACCACTGGGCAAAAGCAGCCAAGGAAGGCAGACACTTCCCTTTCTGCCCTCCAACTACCTGAAAGGACCGCCGGGCTGAAGTCTTTCTTACCTGGCCATCTGCTTGTAGGCTTCTTCTGCCACAGCAAAGATGTGCGGGTCCATGTCCCCCATGTTTTGGCCGCTGTAGGCGTAGATGACATCCTGACCATAGATTGGCAGCTGCTCGTAAGGATTAATGGCAACCAGCACGATCCCTGCAGACAGAGAATGCAGTGAGATGCTGACAGCAAGGTGGCCAGCCGGCACAAGCCTTTTAAAGGCCTTGTTTATATACATCAAAAGTAAACATGGAGGAGAATGAATCACAACCAATCACTCAACTAAATCAAGATGTGTCTGAGTCTCCACCAGGCACTGTGCTAGACTCTGGTGGAGAAAAGAAAGCCGGGCCTCCAAATACCCTAGAGTGTTGAATAAGCATGTGTGCATGCACGCACACAGATGCTCAGCCAACGGCCTCCTTAAATACATGTGACGTGCTGCACAAGCAAATCTCGTCGCAACCGGTATTAATTGGGAGACGCTGGTGAATTACTTAACCTTTAGGTGCCTCAGTTTCCTGGACTATAAAACTGGGAATCCTAATTACCTTCACCTGCTTGTCTTGCAGGTAATGATTAATAAAGAACTCTTGGACCAGCATCTTGCATAGTAAGCAGAAAGTGTTGGATTTTTACTAGCTCACATCATTTTATATCATGTATTATTTTTCACTTTTTTAAAAAAAGTTTTGTATCTCCTGAAAGTATGTCACAATGACGGACTCAAATACATGTTGCACGAAGAGTAAGCAAACCATCTAATACTCCCGATCTTTCATGGAAAGGCAAGGTAATATTGGAGAACATACAAAGAAAAATGAAATCCCATCTTCAAGAAATTCATGCCTTTTTCTTTCCAATATGAGCACAATCTGGATCTCAAGAGAAACACTGACAGAGGTGCCAAAAAAATGGAAGCTTTTCCAGTCATGTGGGAAAGTGCAAGAATGGAAAGGTTATTGCCAAGACGGGAGATCTCCTACATTGTGTTCCCCTCTGGTGTTTGAAAAGGTACACAAGTCAAGAAAATGAGAAGAGAATGGGGGAAACATCTGCCAAAAAAAAAAAAGGTATCTGATAAAGGAGTAAAATCCAAAACCAATAAAAAGAACTCTTAAA
Source organism: Mellivora capensis (assembly GCA_004024625.1). Lineage (NCBI taxonomy): Eukaryota > Metazoa > Chordata > Mammalia > Carnivora > Mustelidae > Mellivora > Mellivora capensis. The sequence goes on along the minus strand of PISX010026003.1, from coordinate 16,405 downwards.
ACTCAAGGATCAGAAGACGATCCATCCGATAGAAAAATGGGCAAAAGATCTAAACAGAGACCTCACCAAGACCCAGAGATGGCAAGTAAGCACATCACATTACCACCAGGGAAGTACCGATTATAGCTCTAAGGAGGTACCACTACACACACATTCAAATGGCCAAAACCCACAACACAGACGACACCGAATGCTGCTGAGGATGTGGAGGAATGGGAGTCCCACTCTGTTGCTAGGGGGCGCAAAATGGCGCCACCACTTCGGCGGTTTCTCACAAAACATGCTGTTACTGCAGAATTCAGCTTTCACCCTCCTTGGTATTTATCCAAAGACAGTGAAAACTTTCTATGACACTAACACCTGCATGTGGATGTTCACAGCAGCTTTGACAACGGCCAAAACCTAGAAGCAACTACGAGTGCCTTCCCCAAGTGGCTCAAACCATGACACATGCAGATAATGGACTGTTAGTGTCATAAAAGGGGGCTTATCAAGGTATGAGAAGACATGGAGGAAACTGAAACACCTGTTACTAAGAGGAAGAAGCCAATCCGGAAGGGTCGCGTGATTCCAACCCCACGCTAGTCCACAGAAGACAAGATGATGGCGGCACTGAAAGATCAGTGGTCGCCAGGGACTGGGGGGAGGGAGGGATGCACAGGTGGAGCCCAGGGGATCGGAGGGCAGTCCAGCTACTGTCACGGTACCATCATGGTGGATACATGTCGTCATGCATTTGTTCAAACCCACAGAAAGTCCAGCCACCACGAGTGAACCCAATGGAAATGACAGACTTCGGGTGATAACGATGCGTCAGGGCGGATTCATCGGTTGTAACAAATGTATCGCTCTTGAACACAGAAGGTTAACAGGAGGTGAGGCTGAGCATGTGTGGGGGAAGGGGGTGTTATATGGGAAATCTCTCTCTCGTATTCATTTTTGCTGTGAACCTAAACACAGTTGCTTTAAAAAGTCTATTTTAAAAGGAAAAAAACCATACCAGAATACTTGGAATCATCTGGTGTACTACATTTCAGGCTAAGGGAGAGAAAGACACCCACCAAGTCTTCAAATGGAAGTTTGTCCAAAAAGACAACCTGCACCAAAAAGTAATGCCTAGAACGGATATATTTCTCCTAAAGCTAATGACTTAGAAGAGTCTCTCAAAAACAGCCTTAACATGTTGCCCTGCTTGTTAGAGGGCCGTATAAAAGCCTAATTCATGTAGCATTTTGGTATTTCGGTATTATACTCCAAGGTCACACGTTTTCCTAAAATGTCTCAGCCACTTTCAGAGCAGAAAGGAGTGTTTCCTGAGGACTCCGTATCCTGTGCCATGTTGGTCACTCTGAACAGCCGACGCCAGAGGGGCCAAGGGACATTTGGAGAATTACGTACAAATACCAGGACCTATTATAGAAGGGAGGACTTTAAAAAGTGAAGCTGATGGTTTTGTTGTTGTTGTTTTGGGGTGTTTTTGGTTTTTTGGTTTTTTTAAAAAAGCCCAACTTGTTGAAGTCTCTGCTAACTGATGGTCTTTTTCAAACAGACTTCTCACCAGCAATCAGGTTGAAGAAGTTTTTGCGAAACTACTTCTCAAGCACTGAAGTCTAGCAGAAAAGCTCACAGGAACTTAGGAGCCAATCAACCAATTCCAAACCGAAGTGGAATAATATCACAGGGCAAAGAACTCTGGCCCTGAGGCCTCCCTTGTGATCAAGAGAGAAGACCAGGGCTCAAAGCACAGCAGGGATGAACCCCCCACCCCTAAAGCAGCCACAGCCTGACTGCTCAGCCAGATCCCAAAAAGGTTTGCTCCTCAGACAATCATGGACAGGCCTCTGGTTTTCACCATACGACTTCATACTCCCCTCCACCCCCAAAAAAAAGGAATGCAGGAAATTGAGAAGTTTCAAGAAAAACAAAAATGAGAATTTCAGGACTTTTGTTTTAAAGCATTTGTCATAATTTTCTGCTCATGAATTCGACAAATATTCGTCATGCACCATGTTTGTACATGGCAAGGGAGAGGGTCAGACAAAGACAGCACTATCTTGGGCTGAGAACAGAAGCCTGCTAGGCATCTGTTTCTGGGGGTGTGCCCGATGAGGACACAGACACCCGAGCTAGGACCCTGGGATGCCTCTACTGCTCTCCTACAGACCCCCAGACTATGTCAAAGTCAGTCAAGCCACACCGTGTGGTCCATTTCTTCCCTGGTTGAGCTGGGATTAACACCAATCGTCCCACAGAGATGCAGGGCGGCCTAATTAAGCCACATTCTCTGATTGCAGACCCTGCGAGGTTCTCGGATGAGAGGTACTTAGGAGAATGCTGGTAGGATTCCTAACTATTAGAGCTGAACACGTACAGTCTGAAGATCGTAAGACCTTTCAAACCCATGCAGACAACAGACGCACACCACTTACCACAGTAAGTGTAGATATGGTTTGACTCCAGGAAACGGACCTTTAAATTATGCAAAACTGCAGGCTCGTGTAGGTAGCTAAGGGCAGTTAGGTCATTTTCTCCCACCAGGATATCCGGATTCCGCAGAAAAGGCAGCTGGTTGCTTTGGACATCAATGGGGTATTCCCGAATCTAAAGAAATGCACGTAATAGACACAAAAAGGCAGGGTTAGGAAGCATGTAGCCTGCATTCGCTGTCCTGTCGGCTAGGGTCACTGCGCTCCTGTGATCCTGAGTGATGAAGACCAATAACCCATTCTAAAGAAAGGCCAACTGAACAGAATGTTCATCTTGCCATAAGAGATGTTGAAAACTTGCTGGTGACATAATCCCAATGTATAGAGATAAAAAATGAATGACACTAGAGGTTCAGAAACACAGTAAGATTTAATGGCGTATTCTACTGGCTTATCGAGCTCCTCCATAGTGGGTCTTTAGTTATGGCTGCAATAGGAGTACTGCTTCTTCTCCCATGCAGCCAACCTTCTTTGCTCTTATTTAAGGCTCCTGCTTTCCTCCCCTCATCAACTGACCCATTCACTTTTTATAGGGATTGCCTTGCAACTAGCTGCGCTACATGAATGCCCTTGAGTTGTACATCTGTTCCGAGACAGGCTGACTGCAAGCTACTCCAGGAAAATCATTTTACTTTGATGTGTGTCACCAGGGAGTGGAGTCTCAAATGCAAGGTGCCATCCTTGTACCCCTAGCATGACACTTAGATGGGAGTACTCCAAAGATGTTTATTGACAGGAGAGATTTATAACTGACTCATGTATATAAATATTCTATGTAATAAAAAGATGATGTTCTTTAGTGTGTAAACAGTAGACTCTTGGCTTGGGTTACCATGTTTTATCTAAGTTTTTTCATGGTGTTCTTTAAAATCTGAAAGCTTATAAAAAACAGTTTCTCAAACACTACTTATGTGTAGGCAGAGTCTGGGGTGGGACCCAGGAATCTGAAATAAAAATAAGAAATCTACAAGTAGTTCTGCAACAGGTGGTCTATAGATATTTTAAGAACCACTCTTATATAAGCCTTTCAGGAAATTCTATGGGCATAGCCTCAATTTACCGGAATAAGGTGTTTTTTTTTTTCCCCAAAGAACATAAATATCAATGTTCTCTCTTGTCCCACTTTTAGATGGTCTTGAACAACCAGATCTTAAGGTATATTATAGCCAGCAAGTACAGGAATGGTGCTAAAATCTGCAGATAGATGAAATCTAATAGCAGATCCAGAAATAAATGCAGGCACAGAAGGAAAATTTGTTATAACACTGAAGTCATTAAAAGGAATTTTCCTTCTAACTGCCGCAGGTAAACTGAAGCTGTTTAGAGAAAAAGAATTGAGCCTGTGTTCTATTCTCATTCCTCATACAAAGTAAGTTTTAGGTAAAACAAAAAAGAATAAGACCAAAATGAGAAAGAAAATGTAGTCCGGTAGTTTTAAAGCTTCGGAAGGAAGTACTTTTAAAGAATGATGAAAGAGTCAGAAGTATGTTGCAAATTTTTGTATTTTGACTATCAGTAGAATTTTTAAGCCATCATAAAGCACACCACATGCAGAGTAAAATGAGAGAGGGGGAAAAGGATCTCGCATTACATAACACAATTAATCTTAGTAACCAAAGTTTTAAGAAGTCAAAAAGAAAACTAATACCCTGGGATGGCTGGGTGGCTCAGTCCATTAAGTGTCTGCCTTTGGCTCAGGTCCCTACTCAGCAGGGAGCCTGCTTCTCCCTCCCCGTTTCTGCTCTCCGTCTAGCTCTGACAAATAAAATCTTAAAAAAAAAAATCCCAACAGAAAATTATGTATGGGATATAAGCCACAAAAAAAAACTACAGACCACATGAAAAACTATTCAATGGCCATTTATCAAAGAAATGCAAATAATAGATTAGCAGCACCATTATCCACCACATAAGCAAAGGTATAGAAACTGGTAAGACCTTCAGCAGAAAGGATGTGGCTACACAGATGTACTGTGCCCAGGTTCAGATGGACTGACCTTTCAGAAGGCAGCTGGCAACAGCCCGTCAGACCCTTTCATGAATAGACTTTCTTGGCCTCAGGAGACAATCTCACAAATGGGCAAAGATCTCAACAATCTATAAACCGTGAGTGTTAAACCTGACATACACCTGTGTTTACAGGCAAGCAGCTACCCACAGCATCCTGCTGAATTTATGAAGAGAATGACATCCCCACAAATTAGCAACAGTTAGACATGTTAGTGAGGTTTTCTTTGTATACGTTCCTGTTGGGTGGGGGTATGTGTGTGTTGGTGTATCTGTGTGTGTCGAGGCTCTTCTTTTTGTGAAAAGGTCTTTTATCAAGTTTACTCCATAGAGGAGAACAATAAACTAGCTATCATTCCCTAGCAGGATACAGAATTTCCAGAAGATGGGCAACAAGGGGAAATGGAGTTGAGATTTTAAGACCTAGAGGTGATGGCCCCCCTTCGCCTCTAGCTGGGACCCTAACCGCCTCCCCTCCCCGAGTCTGTCTGCAGACCTCCCCACAGAGACGTCTCTGCCCCTGGAGCAGCAGGTCTGCTCTGCATGTCCTGTGTGGCTCCACACCCCACTCCCAGCCCGGGTACGCAGCCCAGGACACAGCCAAACGCAGAACTGCAGGGCTCCCCTAGCTCAACCCCTGGTTGTTCAGATCAGAAAGCAGGGACCTGAGCTCCGAGTCTTTAAACCCTGAGACAGAAATGCTGGCATTTCATTTTTCCTCAGATGGAACACTCCCTCGAAAACTCTCCTCCAAGCGCAGAGGGGGAAACGCATATGCAGTTTTGTGAAAATAAGGTCCACAAACAAGCCAGCCGCACCGGTTACAGGAGGACTGGAAAGTCAACATGCCCAGAGCCGCAGCAAGGCTGGAGGAGGTGCGAGTTCAGCATCCGACGGAGCAGCGCCTGGGCTGAGTAGGTCCACTGGGAAGCAGGGAAAGAGAGACTTAGGGGGTTTTCTTTAATAGGATTTTGATTCTAACACTGCTGTTAGTATCGAACGTTCATGGCTAACATGGTTTTATTTGAAATCTAAGCATTCAAGATGTGATCAGGGACCATGACAATTTCCTGGCACAAAAGACTTCACATTGTAGTAAGTGGGCCATCGGAGGTGAAGAGGCAACCAAATGTTAACACTCATGACAAGACTTAATTCTCAGTCACCCACCCATAATGACCCTTGACACTGCCCCCACCCCACCTCCAGATGAGGAACTGATGGCCATCTCCAACTGGTCCTCACCTAGCATATTCGGACTAGTTAAAACTTAATATAGAGGAAGTGGTTAGGGGATTGGTCCATACTTGCACTTTCCAATAGGGCAGCACGTGTGGCTATTGAAATTAGATTCACTGAAATTAAACACAATCAAAACTTCAATTTCTCAGCCCACACGAGGCCCATTTCAAAGGCCCAGTGGATACATGTGGCCAGTGACTACCACACTGGCCAATACAGACCACATTCCACCGTACCAGAATGTTCTCCGGAGAACATTGGTCTAGATTGTTCTATACTTTATGGATCTATGGTTTTAGAATACTTAGTGGGTGCTCAAAAATTATTAGCTGAATGGAACGCTGGATTTTTTTCATGACCTCTCTCATATCAACTCATAGCTGTGTTATACAGAACTACATAAAGAGAACATAATCCTAGAAACACCCTTACGTGACAACTCCCAACACAAAGATTTGGGGCTAAGAAGCAGCATATATGGTAGATAAAGCCAATTTCTTTCTCCTACTCTACCCACAGAACTAAGAGATCCAGAGAAAAGGAAGCTAGTAATAATACGGATAACAGCTGGCAGAGGGTGAGTGTTGACCCTGAAGGGCTACACATAGCGTACTCTGGCACCCAACTAGAGAAGTCGAAATGGGCTCAGAACCATGGTGGAGCTTTTAGGTATGGTATCTACCACGTACGTGTTCCTGGTTTGAGATGTCAGCAAGAAACTCAGAAGTAGCTGCCCAAGGGGGTTTCAGCAAGAGTGTGCATTTAGGAGTAGTATAAAAGGTACACTGGAGGTAGAGGCCAGTATCTCACCAAGTTGCTAACAGATTTCTAAAGATTCCTGGCCTCGACCTTTTCATTTTCTAAATCCTATGCTTACATATGTATTAGATTCATTACAAGTTAAACCAAAAGCCCCCACAAGGATACAGACGTGCTGTTTTCACTGCTGTATAACCAGACCCTGGCATATCACAGCGCAATTGCCTTTAATGAATCATGAATAAATGGTGATACAAGTAATTAAGGGAAGAAAATGGCCATAAAGGAAAACAAAGGTTCGAATTTTTTTTAAAGATTTTATTTATTTATTTGACAGAGAGAAAGGGATCACAAGTAGGCAGAGAGAGAGAGAGAGAAGGAGAATCAGGCTCCCCGCTGAGCAGAGAGCCCGATGCGAGGCTTGATCCCAGGACCCTGAGATCATGACCTGAGCCGAAGGCAGAGGCTTTAACCCACTGAGCCACCCAGGCGTCCCAAAGGTTCGAGTTTTAAACAAAATGACAGCAGCATAAAAATACAGAGTCCAAGTTAATCTTTTGATTCCAAATTATCCGGAAACACAGCTTCGACATTCTGTTGGAATCATGGGGTCCTAGTTTGGCTTTTGACTAGGTGGGTCTCAGCAATGAACAATCCAGACCATTTCCTCTATGGGCTTAATCCAGGGTTTACTCAACCTCCACACTGTTCACCTTTAGGATGGGGATTGGGGGTGTTGCTGGCTGCCCTGGGCGTTCTGGGGTGCTTAGCAGTATCCCTGCCCTCTACCTGCCAGATGCCAGTAGCAGACCACCCTCCTCAGTTAGGACAACCCAGAACGTATCCAGACACTGCCCAATGTCCCTGTGCTGGGGGTGGGGGGAGAGAACAGGGAGCAGAAATCACTGCCTCAACCATCTCTGAGCAGAAGCAGCCAGGCAAAAATGTCCTAACTGATGGAAAAGATCACTAATACAGCAGAGGAAAGGGGCAACAGTAACAGGACGCAGTTCCCTCCAGAGATGGATGCTGGCAGTGATCGCACAACAGTGTGAGTGCTCTTAAGGCCCTTGACGGCACACCTCGGAAAACGGTGAAGACGGTCATTTCTAGGTTACGTGTCTTTTACAATAAAAATATTTCCGCTGGAAAATTATAGCCTACTTTAGGTAAGATAACTAATTGCATTGGTAACAATATGACTAATAGACCTTTATGTGCCATTTGTTCTATAACCTTAAATGTTTTTTGTATATGTACAACACAAACAGAATAAATACGGTCTTCCTATTATCCTTGCCATCTGAACAAAGACAGTCTCAACTGTGGATTACTGAGCTACTGGAGGCAAAAAATTATTAGGTGACCAAACAAATGTTAAAAGAACAGAAATAACCAGTAAAATGAAAATCACTTGCACTAAGAAGTTCTACTGGGACAAGCGTATTGACCACTCTCAGCTCTCACTTTGCCAGCTGTGCACACAGCTGACACTTCCCTAACTGGGCTGATGAGCCCTGTGGGCATTCTCTAGGTGCACAGGTCCGAGTGCACCAACGGTCAAGCGCAGTGGTCCAGTTCTCCTGCAACATTTGCTTCTTGGCATAAAGACCCAAGCTGGCCATCTCCTGGCTGTAACAGCTTGCGACGTTTGGCACTGTCCTCAGGCCTGAGTAAGGGGGCCCTTTCCCTGGGCCCTGCATCTTCAAGGGCTCCATCATTTTAAACACAAAACAGAAGCTTATGAAAGAACATGTGGTCACTCTGCCCCTTGGCATCAGGCTTCAGTGCTGATGCAGTGAGATCTGCAGCCCTCGGCACACACTCCTGGGACTGAGCCATTCGGCCCCAGGGAAATGTTCCTGCACAGCTCTTGCCCCACATTGTCAGGTAAGACAACGGCCGCCAGGTGCCTGGCGGGCCTGTAGACTAACCCTGCCGACACCAGAGACAGACACCGCTTCGGATCATAGGGAGGAGCAGGGCAGTCAAGATGCTTAGAGTAAATAAAGGAAAGGCAAATTAGCACATTAATCCTGCCTTTCAGAGGCACAACTGCAAAGAAAATTCACACATGGAAATACCAATACCAGGCCCAGTGTCCAGGTCCCCGCTTCCCCACAGGCTTGGGGCTCCAGAGGCCCTCACAAATTAGTACAGTGTTTGCAATCGCGGCAACACGGCAAGAGGAATATGTTGCAATACTCCATAATTCGCGTTCCTCCGCAATTTCTTCACATACAGGTACAGGCCCAACATGCTTCAAGATAACAGTTATTCACACCGGCAGCCAGAGGAGATGGAAGAGTAGGGAGCTGCAAACATGTTTTTAATATATTAGATGGTTTAGTTTTCAAAAATCAGCAACGTGGGTTTCACGTGACGTTGATGTAGCAGGTCTTTACTCGAAGAGGCAGGCTCACACCCACCCGCTTGCCTTGGCCCCACCAATGTTCAAGGGCTCGGGTACGCCGAGACACAGGTAGGGCACATCCCCTCCTTCAAGCTCCAGTGTGCCCATCTTCCTCTCACACACACTCAGGGAGGGCCCTGCACATAGGGAGGCCCTTCCATGAAGGTGGCTGTGGGACACTGGATATGAACTCCAGGCAAGAGACACTCAGGGACAGACAGAACCTACCCAACATCATAAAGACCATGTGTGAAACAGCCACAGCTAATGTCATCCTTAATAGGAAAGCCAGAGCTTTTCCCCAACAGTCAGGAACAAGATAGGGATACCCACTCTAACCATTACTATTTAACATAGTACTGGCAGTCCTAGCCTCAGGAATCAGGCAACAAGAGGAATAAAAGGCGTTCAAATCAGCAAGAAAGAGGTCAAACTTTCACAGACAACATGATATTCTATATAGAAAACTAGAAAGCTCCAAAAAATTGCTCGAATACATGAATTCAGCAAACTTGCAGGACATAAAAATCAACATACAGACATCTGTTGCATTTCTATACACTAACAATGAAGCAGAAGAAATCAAGGAATCAATTCCATTTGCAACTGCACCAAACACCATAAGATACCTAGGAACAAACCTAACAAAAGAGGTTTAAAAAAAAAATCTGTACTCTGAAAAGGATAGAACACTATGGAAGAAACTGAAAAAGATATAAGGAAATCGAAAAACATTAGATGTTCATGGATCAGAAGAATATACATTGTTGGGGCGCCTGGGTGGCTCAGTGGGTTAAGCCTCTGCCTTCAGCTCAGGTCATAATCCCAGGGTCCTGGGATGGAGCCCCACATCGGGCTCTCTGCTCTGCAGGGAGCCTGCTTCCCCCGCCCCCGCCTGCCTCTCTGCCTGCTTGTGATCTCTGTCAAATAAATAAATAAAATCTTTAAATATATATATATATACATTGTTAAAATGTCTATGTTATCCAAAGTAATCTATAAATTTAATGTAATCCCTATCAAAATACCACCAGCATTTTTCACAGAGCTAGAACAAACAATTCTAAAATTTGTACAAAAGACCCCATATAGTCAAAACAATCCTGAAAAAGAAGAGCAAAGCTGGAGTTACCAGGAAAGTATGGTACCGTCACATAGACCAGACACACAGATCAACAGACACACAGATCAATGGAACAGAACAGAGAATGCAGAAATGAACCCACAACTCTCTGGTCAACTAATCTTTGACAAAGCAGGAAAGAACATCCAAGGGGAAAAAAAAGTCTCTTCAAAAAATGGTGCTGGGAAAACTGGACAACATGCACAAGAATGAAACTGGAATGAAACTTTCTTATACTACACAAAAAGATTAATTCAAAATGGAGGAAAGACCTAAATGTGAGACAGGAAACCATCCAAATCCTAGAGACAAACACAGGCAGCAACCTCTTTGACCTCGGCCACAGCAACTTCTTGCTGGACACATTGCCAGAGGCAAGGGAAACAAAAGCAAACGTGAACTACTGGGACCTCATAAGATAAAAAGCTTCTGCACAGTGAAGGAAACAGTCAACAAAACTAAAAGGCAGCCAATGGAATGGGAGAAGACATTTGCAAAGGACATATCTGATAATGCGTTAGCATCCAAAATCTATAAAGGGCTTATCAAACTCAACACCTAAAAAGCAAATAATCCAGTTAAGAAATGGGCAGAAGACCTCTACACTTTTCCAAAGAAGACATCCGGATGGCCAACAGACACACGAAAAGATGCTCATCATCAGGGAGATGCGAATCAAAACCACAAGGAGATACCACCTCACACCTGTCAGAATGGCTAAAATTAACAAGTCAGGAAATGACAGATGCTGGCGAGGATCTGGAGAAAGGGGAACCCTCTTGCATTGTTGGTGGGAATGCAAGCCGGTGCAGCGGCTCTGGAAAACAGTGTGGAGGGTCCTAAAAAGTTAAAAATAGAGCTACCCTACCACCCAGCAATTGCACTACTAGGTATTTACCCAAAGGATACAAAAATACAGATTCGAAAGGGCACAGGCACCCTGATGTTTACAGCAGCATTACCTACAATAGCCAAACTATGGAAAGGGCCCAAGTGTCCACCAACTGACGAATGGATAGAGAAGATATAGTATAAATATACAATGGAATACTATTCCGCCATCGAAAAGAATATTTTACTATTTACAACAACATGGATGGAGCTTAAGTGTATGATGCTAAGTAAAATAAGTCACTCAGAGAACAATAAACTTCAGGGCACCTGGGTGGCTCAGTCGGTTAAGCATCTGCCTTTGGCTCAGGTCATAATCTAAGGATCCTGGGATCAGCTCTGTGTTGGGGGGGGGGGGGGGGGGGTCCCTGCTCAGCAGGGAGTCTGTTTCTCCCTCTCCCTGTTCCCCCACCCACCCCCTAGGCTCTCTCTCAAATAAAATCTTAAAAAAAAACACAACAACACAACAAAAACAGACAAATTCTATATGATTTCACTCATATGTGGATTTTTTTTTTTTTAAGTAGGCTCCACACCCAGTGTGGGACTTGAACTCACGAACCTGAGATCAAAACCTGACCTGAGATCAAGTGTTGGCCGCTTAACCGACTGAGCCCCCAGGGACCCCAGCATATGTGGAATTTAGGGAACAAAACATATGAACTTACGGGAGGAGGAGGAAAAGAGAGGAAAGCAAACCATAAGAGGCTTAATAGAGAACAGACAGGCTCGATGGAGGGAGACAGGCAGGGGGATGGCTACGCAGGCTCTGGGCATTAAGGAGGGCACCTGTCATGATGAGCACCAGGTGTTGTATGTAAGTGACGAATCACTGAACTCTACTCCTGAAACCAATATTGCAATGCTCACTAGAATTTAAATTTAAAAAATAAATAAATAAATGCAAAACCATGGAAATGGTGAGTTTCCCCTGCCACTAGAGGGCAGGAGTTACAAGGGAGGTAGAGGCAAGAGTCAAGGGCTGCCAGGTTCAGGCAAACAAGGAGGGAACTTCGCATCACCAGTTTGCCAGCTGGCACAGAGATGCTTGACCCCATTTAGAAGCAGCACAGGGGTGAGGGTGGGCACACCTGGCTACTCCGTACGCATCACAGCCACGGGGAGAAAGAGAGGACACTCTCCTTTTCCAAGAAGTTTCTCATCTGGCTTAAATAGAAAGCATCTTACATTGTGCTCAGGGAAACAAGCCAGACACAGGACATATACAGCAGAACCCAGAGCCGTCAAACTCAGACCCAAACAGTGTTACCAGTACCTGCAGGGAGGGGTGGGGAGTTAGCACTGAATGGAGACGGAGTTTCCGTTTCGCAAGATCAAGAGTTCTGCCCGAGGATGGCGGTACAACAAAGGGGAAGTACTTTATGTCACTGAACTGTGCATTTAAAAATGGCTAATGTGGTCAATTCTACGTTTTGTGTATTTGACCACAACTAAAATGATAAGCGGTGCTGAAGAAGAAACATCTCAGAGGAACACTAAGAAGCCAGACCACCTTGAGCTGAGCACACAAGCGAGCAGTAAGGTAGAAGCTGGGGGTGAAGGACACTGTTGTTCCAGAAAAGAATGAACGTATCTTCGTCCTTCGCCACCACAGGGAAAGCCGCACTCTTGGACTGCGGTGGTGGTGGGGAGGCACTGCAGCTGGACCCCGGCCAGCCCGACACACGAGGACGCTCTCAGCTACGGAGCAGAGGCTCTTCAAGCTCGCAGAGGCCAGTCCTCCAACTTTGCTCTCCGGCCTCTGGGCTGCCGCCGGCTCAGCTTCCTCGCTCCTAGTGACCACTTGGTCCAGCAGTAGCCAAACCACACTCTGCAAGTGACCCGGACAGAGCTGGAGGCTCAGAGGCCATTATTTCTCCAGGGCTGCTAGTCCGCACCCCGGCACCCCTTCTGATCACACGCTGACTGGCCACATAGCAGGTGGGGTTGGGGGAGGGGGTCCGGGGCAGCTGCCAGGATTAGTCACGCTGGGCAGATTCTCAGCTGGGGAGGCAAAGCATCTGCTGTTTTAGCAACGCGGCAGGTCATTCCTCACTACCTCCGTGCAGCCCTTTAAAAATACCCACCCACTTAAAAGATCATCCAAAATGAGATATGTTGGAAGAGAAGTTACACCACTCAAGTGGGTGAACTAATTTCATTTTGTTTGGGGCATGGGGTGGGAAGTTATTCCACAGGGTAAACATGATTCCATCTGTCGGGAATTTAGATTCTTGCCTCAAAACCAAGAGGAGGCAAGCTAAGTCCGCCTGCCGGGAAGGGGAAGGTGAGGCGTGCACACCTTGGTGTGAAAGTGTAGCTCAGTGTCCCAGTTTTACCAAGTGATGGGCTTGAGGGGATGTAGACAGATGTTAGTAAGCGGAGCTGTCCCATCTTCCGGCCGACCCATGAGTTAATTGCCAACCACAGTAGATACTATGTGAGCAAAGGCTAAGACAAGGTCCATTTCTCAAGTAGGTCATTGCTAACGAGAAAGATAAGATCAAGATGCTTGAAGGAAGAAAGAACAGCAAGAGAGTCAATGATCAAAGGCTAAATGATACGGTCCCAACTTTGAGGGCTACAGCAATCTCGGGGGGAGGCCAGGAGCTCCCCAGCCTTCCCTCCACCCAATTCCTGCCCCACGGCAGCCCCTCCAACATAACCCACCCCGAGACCAATGCTTGCTTTCCTCCTGCCACTTCCCTCAAAACCTGTTTCTCAATAAGGAATCGAGAAAGAAAAAAAGAAGTCATTTCCCGTGGCATTCATCTTTCTCAGTAGGACTTATTTCATGGAGCCCAATACCCACATAGCACAAGGCCTCATCTTGTCGCATCTCTGCGCTGTACGCCTGAAACTCATGTAACACTGTGTGTCAACCGCCCTCCCGAGTTTTGGGCATCGCCTGTTTCTCTCGCAGTCTCCCCCACTGCAAGGCCTGCCCAAATGACGTGTGCCTGCGTCCTCGGGCGGCCTCTCTGACCCCTTCTTCAGAAGGTGCCTCAGTGCACAGGCCTCCTTTCCTTCAACATGCAAAGGGAACACCGTGCCGCCTCTGGGCTTTGTCACACACATGGCTCCTGCCCGGGACACTCGGCACACGCGTTCCGCCACCTCGAGTCTTCAAAGGCCAACTCCTTTCCACGACCTCTGCAACTCCCTCAGCGCCTTCCCCTCCTCAGCCTGTCTTTTCTGTCCTATTCCTTATCCACCTGCCTGTGCCTCATGCAATGGGTCACAGCACTCTGCTGTCCCTCTGTGCCCCCCAATGGCAGGGCCATAGACACCCCCAAGACCCCACACAGTGCAAGTATTCAAATATTTGTGAAATGCACACTTCACAGGGAAGGCTAGTCACAAAAGCTCGTGGGGAAAAAAATCAGATGGTGCCAGAGGAAGAGTTCATGGTTAACTACTTTGTCTTCCCGTTGACTGAAGCCACTTGAAGGGCAGCTATAAAGTCATCTCGCTACAGCAGCCCACGCACAGGGAGGGCTCACGTGCCGGGCACTTTTCTAAGCATGTGTCACATAGCAACTCCTTTTTTTCCTCAAAAGACCCACAAACCATCACTAGAGTGGAACAGATGAAGTAACTAGTACAGAAGGACACTAACTTGCCCGAGGGCACAGAGCTAGCGACCTTGCCCGAGGGCACAGAGCTAGCAATGGCTGGGGGTCCCAATCCCCAGACAGGCTGGGTCCAGAGCCAGGGCTCCAACAACTCTCCCACGTGCTCTCTCTCCCGGCACCTCCTGCGTCTCCTCCCACTGACACCTCAGCCCCACGAAGGGAACCCTCCCTTCCCTTCCAAGAAGATCCTTGCCGTGGTCACCAGAGATCTCTCGGTGGCCAACACCAGTGGGCGTGGATTTCTTCTTATGCTTTACTGCTTTCACATATGTGATCGACAGCAGCAACAAAAAGATGCCAGGGGTTCAAGCAGCTCTACTCTGTGGGGGGAAACTCCAGCCCACAGCATACCACACTGCCCCGGGCGGCAGAAACCCCCATGCACCCCCTGCACGGCCCGCACTTACCGTTCCATCTTCCAGTCTGAGCTGGAGGCTCTTCTCTCCCTCCTTGTAGTCCTTGGTTAATTCAGCTGAGCGCCATACTTCATCAGGGTCAGGGATCCAGACCCTTGTGTACTGGAAGATTAAAACGAGAAAGTCAGAAATAAAGCTTTCAGGTGTCTACACGGTATTGCTATCTCTGGGGGGCCCTCCGGAGAATTTATAAAGCCGTCTCGACACGTCTTCCTCCCTTCTCATTTCAAAACACAAGGTGATCTGACACCCTGACAAGTGAGTAACTCACAGGACTGGGGACAGAGGGCACTTTCTAGATCCTAAGAGAACGCCACAGATCAATGTAATTAGAATACTGCCAGCAAGACCGCCAAGGCTGCATCTGGTGACATCCACCAGAGCTGCGCACCCGTCGTCTCAAGGGCGGGGCGGAACAGCAGCGTCGGAGGAAACATCTAGT
Organism: Mellivora capensis; assembly: GCA_004024625.1. Lineage (NCBI taxonomy): Eukaryota > Metazoa > Chordata > Mammalia > Carnivora > Mustelidae > Mellivora > Mellivora capensis. The sequence goes on along the minus strand of PISX010026003.1, from coordinate 991 downwards.
GAGCGAAGATGAGGCACAAAACTACACGTGCCAAAGCTGAGACCGAAGAGCCCATCCTCAAATCTTGGGAACCCCTGCTCTGATATGCCGCATTCAGGGACAAAGCCATTTTCCTGCAGAAGCGAAAGAAAGTGTAAACAAATTGAAAGCGTGTTTACATATTCCCAAACTGTCAGCAACCTCAATTTACTAGTGCGCTCTTTAAGCCCAGACATGCCCCCAAATCCTGTTCAAGCTCTCCAAGCTATGGGATTTGCATGGTCAGGAAGCTGGCCAGCCCCTAGCAAGGAAGAACACAGCCCTGGGGAAGTAAGGCCTCCCGCTCTAGCTGGGGACTGCACACTGTCCTCACCTGAGAACGTGACAACACCGAGACCAAGTTCCACCTCAGCCCGACTCAGAATCCGAGGGGACTGAAGAGCTCCCAAGCGGAGGGTAATATGCAGCCGGGAACCCGCAGCTCAGCGGCACGGACCAGCAGCATCGGCGGGCCGGCGCTCTGGGCAGCGTGCCTTCCATCTGTCCAACACATTTCTGAATTTTATAGGTGTGTGATCAGCACAGGGCCTCTTTGCTTTAGAACCTGGCTCTGTGTGCACATGCGCGCCCACACCTGGTTTCACGGCCACAGAACATCCTCAGCAAACCTGAGACTAACAGCTCTTACGACTGGAAGGCCAGCCGGGACGCAAGTCTGGGTCCGTAGAACCAACCTGCCTCGCGGAACGGCCGCTCCAAGTCCAGAGCTGGCGGCCAGTCCTTGGCCTGCGCCCAAGCAGCCAGTAGGCTTTATTGTGGTCTTGCCTTTTCACAGCGCTCTCCTCCAGATGGTTACTGCCCTTTTTAAAAACAAGCCCCTGGCCCTTACTGCACCAGTCTCGGATTCACCAGCAAGAGGAGTAAGTCACGAGGCAACGGACTCACGACGCTCATTAATGGGAACGCAAACCACCCCCAATTTGCACCCCTGGCACCCCTGATATCCCAGCCC
>PISX010026002.1:0-25209 GCA_004024625.1 Mellivora capensis | reverse complement strand
AAAAAAGGAGCAGAAGGAGCAAGGGGAGGATGAGGAAAGAAAGATAGAAAGGAAAGAACGTGCTGCAAGAAAGAAGAAAACAGACTATGATCCCACTTACGTAAAGTTCAGAAACAAGAAAATGAAGCAAATAAAAACAGGAAAAACATGACAATGAAAGACTGGGAATCACCATCAAGTAGTGCCTGTGGTTGAGGTCAGACTTGGAAGCTGATTAGACCTGTGTTTAAAAACTTTCACTGAGGGGTGCCTGGGTGGCTCAGTGGGTTAAAGCCTCTGCCTTCGGCTCAGGTCATGGTCCCAGGGTCCTGGGATCGAGCCCCGCATCGGGCTCTCTGCTCAGCAAGGAGCCTGCTTCTCCCCCTCTCTCTGCCTGTCTCTCTACTTGTGATCTCTGTCAAATAATAAATAAAATCTTTAAAAAAAAAAAAAACTTTCACTGATACTAACTGGTTTTGTAACACTGGATAAACTACTGTCCCTTTCTGTATCTCTGTTTTTTAAACTACAAAATGGAGAAAATGGTGATGATAAAATAATGATGATCTCATCCACAATTTACTGAATATTTGCTGCATGCCAGGCACTGTGAAAGCTCTATCTACGGGACAGAGGGAGGTCTCAGAGATCTCCAGAGAGGGGAAATAGGAACTGAATGCTGCAGTACAACCTGAGTTCCTCGGATGAACAAGGAAGTGAAAGGTACTACAGGCAGGAGGAGCAGTATAATGAGCGGCGTGGGTGGTCTGTGTGGATACAATTATTTCAGTGTAGTTGGGGCCCAGAGAGGAAGGGGCAATAAAAAGTCAGAGTCTGCATGTGAAGGCAACATAAGAAGCATGATTTTGAGGCAGTGGTTCCTAAAGTGAAATCTGCAGACCAGGACATCAGCATTACCTAGGAACCAGTTACAAATGCAAATTCTTGGACTTGTCACAGATCTGAATCAGAAACTATGGTATCTTAGGTGGCTCAGATGATTAAGCATCTGAGTCTTGGTCTCAGGGTCCTGAGTTCAAGCCCCATGTTGGGCTCCATGCTGGGTGTGGTGCCTACAGAAAGAAAGAAACTAACTAACTAAGTAACTCTGGGTCTTTTCAAAGTCACTTGAAGTGATTCTAATATATGGCTGACATTTGATAAGATGATTTTGAGCAATCATGGAATGGGATGTTTTAAAAAAATAATGAAATCATCCTTTATAAGTCAAGTAATTCAGAAGAGGGTGAGGACCATGATGTTCTGAATTCAGAAGAGGGAAAAGACAATAATATCTGAAAAGGCACTAGGTATTACCTATGATATACTTAATTTTTCTTTGACAAAAATTAATCAATTTTATGGGTTACTCTATTTACAAATCAAATTCTCACATGCTTCATCTTAAAAATACATTTCCAGGGGCGCCTGCATGGCTCAGTGGGTTAAGGCCTCTGCCTTCGGCTCAGGTCATGATCCCAGAGTCCTGGGATCGAGCCCCCGAGCTCTCTGGGAGCCTGCTTCCCCTCCTCTCTCTCTCTCTCTCGCTCTCTCTGCCTACCTCTCTACTTATGTGTGTTTTCTGTCAAAAAAATAAAATCTTAAAAAAAAAATTACATTTCCAAAGAAGCTTACATTGTATCTTTTCTTTTTTAATTTATGCCAGAGGGATCTTCCCTGTTTTATAACCTAAAAAGTTGTTAAAAACACTGCCCCCAAATGATTCGAAGACTTAATACCTAATCTAACTGCAGTTTCAACCCACCAGAAATGTAACCTTTAACTAGTCAACACAGAACTTCCTGTCACCGCTAGGAATTTAGTTTGACAGACACTTTCCACTCCCCTTAGGAAGGTAATCTTGTCTAAACAATGCATTCCTTGCTAATAAATTCCTTTCTTCTTTTTTTAATTTCAATGCCCTCTCTCTGCCTTTAAAAACCTTCCTCTTGCGTAGCTCAGTGGAGCTCCCCTCTACTTGTTAGATGGGATTCTGTCTGATTCATTAATCATTTTTAAAAAGCCAGTAAGATCTTCAAATTTACTCAGCTGAATTTTGTTTTTTAACAGATTTGGTGGCAGCAGTGAGATCCAAAGCAAACTTCTGACAGCACTCAGGAACAACGAAAAACACAGGCATGGCGCCCTGCAAACCCCTTTGAGTTCACAGTCTTTCTTGCTGTTTCTGAGGGCCATTGGTAAATCCTCATGGCTTGATCCCACTCTTCTGCATTCAAGCTACCAATCTAACTGGCTTACCAGTCCAGGGTTAACAGGTCAGTCTAGACTGACAAGGGGCTCCTAGCCGTCTTTAGCCCTTGTTCACAGCCCAGTCCACAATTCCACACTGGAATTCCTTGCTCAAAGTTCCAGTCTGAAATCCCCATTTACTAGAGTCTGCAGTTTAGTGTTGGTGGTCCACAAGACCTTCTCTTAGCCAGCCCACAGTAACATCTTTTGATTACTGCTGTATGTTTGTTTGTCTGGTTTTGTGTTAACAGAGGCTTAGCTAATGGGGTCCTTAAATGCTAGAGTCAAATGTACCACCTTCTGGCGCATCTACTTCTTTTATGCCTAAAAACTATGAAGCTGGGGGGCTCCTGGGTGTTCAGTCGTTAAGTGGCTGCCTTGGGCTCAGGTCATGATCTCAGGGTCCTGTGATCAAACCCTGCATCTCCCACTCATCCTGCTTATGTTCCCTCTCTCCCTCTCTCTCTGTATGTGTGTGTCAAATAAATAAAATCTTTTAAAAAAGTGTTTAACTAAATAAATAATAAATAAAATAAAAACTATAGATCTGGGTACACTGAATATATACAAAAATGGCAAAATTTTACCAAAAACAACCTAGAATGATAAGGGCAGTGATGGGGAAAGTTCCGATCAAAGAAGATCATTAAAGAAGTGCGCTTGAAAGCAAGGGTTCCCAAATTAAACAGAACGGGATACCTATTTTAATTGGCAAGCAGAGGATCCTAAAGGTTCCACAATTCCAAAGTAGTTTCATTGAAAAATTCATTGCAAAAGCCTAAAGAAAATTAATGTGAGGGACCCAAAATAGGACTATAACTCCCATAGCTCCCTCTTTCCTCCTGAGAACTCACAGAATGAATACAAATCCTCTGTCTGAACCATTTTTCCACCCTGAGATGACTATACAACCATAATCAAGTCTTCCAAATCAATGGCCGTATAGATAACCCCTATCTACCTTCAAAGGAGGGCCCCTATATAGGCCCCTCTTAGAGTTGATGAAACAGGAATTTACTGGTAAACTGCTACATTATTTCTTTAAACAAACAAGGATAAATTCTGGTATATACCAGGCTCCATAGAAGGGATCACAGAAAAACTGACGGAAGCCAGTGAAGAGTGAAAATTCTTACCAGAATCCTTTCTTCTGCATCTGTCTGTAGTGTCCAGTTGAGAGAGGAAAATAAAATAAAACTGCAAATTATCCCCTGCCTTCCAAATTCAAACCCATTGTTTACTGATCCCTTCTCTCTCTGGGATAGCTGTTGTCTTCGTGTTTACACATCTGGACTTGGGTTTTTGCCTGCCTGGAACAATCAAGTTGTTGGTTCTTTTTTTAGGCAATCTTTAGGAGTGACTGGATTTGGGGAAGTTAATATCCTTTACCCTCTTTGGGGCCCTTACACCTGAGTGGGGTTATTCAGTACTGCCGGAAATATTTATAATTAAAATTCTTTACCCAGAGGGAAAGAAACCAATTGAGGATAATGTAGTTGGATAAGTGGATCAATGTATGATGTCATTTAAGTTACACCCCAATTCTTTGAGGAACTGAAAGCAACCGGTCCTAATCTTGCAAATTGTTTGCAAAACAAAACTCAGCTCTAGAGGCAATTCAAAATTCACCTCTCCCTTCACCAACCCCCAGACTCCTTTATCTCAAACAGCTTGTATATTATTGGCCTTAGGAAAGCAAAAGTTCATCTTGGAGAAACTTACATTCCTTCAGTCCCTTGGAGTTAGAAACACAGCTCATAATCACCTGACTCCAAAGGAAGAAAGGGGGAAAGCTCTTATTAAAATGCAAACTGCTAAAAGGGCTCTGAGGCTCTAGCAGTCTCCTTACGATTAATTCCAGAGACAAAAACCTTGCAGGTTCTTGGAATCCCATCAATATACAACCTTCTTCTGGTCCCCTGTTACCTTATGGAAGTACAAGCTACTGTAAGCCTCTTAAAATCTTATGTTCAAGTCTATCAACAGGCCAAAGAAGTCTATCTGGATCCCAATTCAAAGGTCACAGTTTAGAACTGATGATGAGGCATGTTGGAAACATGAGAGAAAAACAACGCTTGAGCCCCACCTGGAAGGCACATTACCAACTGCTCCTGACCACGGTCGCTGCTCTGCAAAATTAGAAGGTGGTAAGCCTTAAGTACGCATCACCCAGCTAACGGCTCCACAGGACGCCTAGCCCTATGCAGACACTGCAGAGCTTCAAATCAAATTACGGGGAAGAGCAGTATCCATCGTCAAAACAGACTTCCACTCAAGACGACAGATCAGGACTGCCTACTTTAACAGAACCTGAAATCTTTCTACTTTTCCTTTCCTTTACTCTGCCATAGGCCTGGAAAGATAACGTCTTCATCTTTCTCTCTCGGGCCACTGGTAAGGGTGCCAACCTCTGGAATTTAGGACAACCTTTTATTTCAGGCTAGAAGAAAATCTAACTATGGCCCTAACTTTCTAGAAGCAAAATAAGACACCTTATTGGTCAACTCCCCTGAATTTACATCATGAGTTAAAAGGACCTACCAGGAGGCTTTCAGGACTCATTCACTCCTTTTGGCAGGTCCTTACTTCCTCTGTTAGGGTTAGGGTAGGCTTCTGTAAAACTGACAGGGAAGGAAAACACCATAAAGTGGTGGGTTGCAGTTGTGTGATAGCGAAGAGTCTCGGGCCAAGGACTGTCCTTGAGGAATACTTTGAATGTAAGAAATGAACAAATAAAAAACTTGGTTCTTGTTCCTAAAAGATTAAAAAAAAAAAGTCTTAATACCTCATCTCACTGCAGCTTATCACACCCACTGAAATGTAACCTTTAATCAGTCAACATGGGAATTTCCTGGTCAGCACTAGCAAATTTACTGTTAGACCCCAGCTATTCCCCTTAGCAGGGCAATCTTACCTAAAACAATGGTTTCTGTCCTAATAATTTCATTTTTCCCACTGTCTCTTTATCTTTAAAAACTTCCCTTTTCTGTAAACTTTTGGGGCTCCCCCACTACTTGCTAGATGGGCTACTGCCTGATTCATTAATTAATAAAGCCAATTAGTTCTTTAAAATTTACTGAGTTTATTTTTATTTAATACTATCTCTGTTCTGGATCTGATTTCTAGTTTTCTCTCTGCTTTACTTACTAGAAGTTTCAGAGTGTCAATTATTGTATTATATAGTATATTATATTGTATAGTATCAAATATTGTATTGTTTTTTTTCTCTTGTATTTACCACTGCTACTATATTTTTCCTTCTAACCTATTTGTGCTTAAAAGTTCTATACCTTTTTTTAGGCCCCAAGGGCAGATAACTTCTCTCTGAATTGTAGTTATGATTCTTGTACTTGCTTCTGTTTAAGGGTTATCTATATAGTGTTTTGTTTTCTGGCTTTGCTCTTTTCACCTAGTAAATCTGTTTACTGATCCTAGGTTACTTTATTTTAGTCGACCTTAAGTATACCTTGGTGCACTTTTCTGTTAATGTTACTGATGATTTTTATTTGTTCCAGGCAATATCATAGTATCTGAATGAGTTTAAAAGCAGGAACAATGCTGTATACGCTAGTAATTTCCTGAATGTTCCCAGATGGAAATGACTGAAATTCCACAAATATTCTATAATTCATGAGACGAAGTTAATGAAAATAGCCTCAAACTTTATTTCCATTTCCTACTCCAATTATCTGAGAAGCAGGCAGGCAGTAGATACCATTCTATCCTTAGCAAAATCCTACTACATATTCAATCACGGAGAATTCTACTAGAACCCATCTAATTGCATAAGGTATTTTCCTTAAAATGTATTCCTCCCTACCTTTCTATATAAACATTTCTTGAAAGATAAAGGCAAAAAGACATTTAGAAATGCTTCAATTTTTTCTACTCAATTAGTTTGGAAGAACTAAAGAGATCAGTGAGCTCTGTATCATTTTTGGAGACATAGTAATCAAGACTATAGCTCAATTTAATATAATATTGAACAGTATGGGTAAATAATTTGTTAAAATAGAACACAGTATTCAAAACATCAAAAGTACAACATCAATCACTGGAGAAACTATTCTACTACTTCGCCTTGAAATGACTGTCTAAAATCATCAAGGATTAGGGACGCCTGGGTGGCTCAGTTGGTTAAGCGGCTGCCTTCGGCTCAGGTCATGATCCCAGCGTCCTGGGATCGAGTCCCACATCGGGCTCCCTGCTCGGCAGGGAGCCTGCTTCTCCCTCTGCCTCTGCCTGCCACTCTGTCTGCCTGCGCTCGCTCTCTCCCTCTCTCTCTGACAAATAAATAAATTTAAAAAAAAATCTTTAAAAAAAAAATAAAATAAAATCATCAAGGATTAATAGTGTACCTAAAATTCTATAGTTGTATCTTAATGCAGACCTAAACTTATTAGCCAGCCAAAGCAATCTGTTTCTATCTCTTCCCCACTCATTAAAAACTTTGCTTTTATTTTCAGTTAAAAAAAAAAAAAAAGCTTAACTTATACACAGCAGTCTCTAATGAAGATTCCCTGAACCACAGCAGAATGAAAGAATGTTTTCTTCCACCAAATTCTTTCATAGAGGAACTCTTATATATGTTAGCAAGTGATTAACTTATGCTCCTACTGTAACTGGAACTGACCAGGGAGGCGAGATGTACCTCTCTGACTGAAAATAACTGGAATTCCTAAGCTAAGCAAAAAAAGCATTGCTCTTTTAGTTAACACAATAGGAGAGGTAGAACTGTGAAAGTTTTCCTTACCACTGTCTTCAATAATTTCTGCATATGTTCCTGGGCCATCTGGTAATATCTTTCATGCCTTCAAAACTGACTAAATATTTTTAGTATTTCTGTACTAAGTAATACCACAATAAGTATTAAAATACTTATTTTAAACAATTTTCCCAGAAAAAAAATATTTACAGGAAAGAATCCAAATGTTATTTTGTTTTGTTTTTAGGTTTAAAAAAATACTTGTGTCTGTCCTAAAACTAAAAGGACTCAGAATACCAAGTGTTGGCAAAGCTGCAAAGCACCTAGAACACATTCCTGTATAATATAGCCGTAAGTGAATGGTACAGACCCTGTGGAAAACAAGTATCTGTTAAGGACATCTAAATATGGAGATACAGAGATGTCTTATGATCCAGCGATTCTACTCACTGGCATATACCCAAGAGAAATTAACGATCCGTTCACCGCTCACCAATAGTAATGGACAGGAATGATCTTAGCCACTTTACCCATAATAGCCCCAAACTGGAAACATCAAATGTCCACCAATGTAACAATGGATAAACTGTTATATTTATATACTAGAATTTTACATAGTAATTCAAAAGAATCAACAGCTGCTCTTTACAAGGTTATGGGTAAATCTAAGGTTAAATGGAAGTAGCCAGGCAAAAAATAATGAATAGGCATGCTTGCATTATATGAAGTTCAAAACAAGCAAGACTATTTCTGAACTTCACACATGACATCCGAGCCCCTTGGTGACAGAGGTCAGAACAGTGGTTTCTTTTGGGTTGAGGAAGATGTTAACCAAGAAGAGGGATAAAGGAGCCTCCCGAGCACTGGTAATTTTCTATATTTTTATATGGATGGTGATTATACAGGGGTATACAGATGTAAACACATATCAAATTGTACACTGAATATCTGTGCATTTACTTATAGGTATGCCTTAATTTAAAAATAACTCATATGATACCAAGAATCTTGGAATAAGCATTGTAAGGTCTAGTCATGGCTCTGCCAGGTGTGATTCTTGACAAGGTGCAAAACCTCAGTGGGTCTCCATGCCTCAAATTAAATGCTACGTCAGGTCTCTTCCCCTTCTAAAATCCATTTATTTGTAGTTTCTATGAATTTCCTCAGTCTCCATGTTTGCCTTAAACATAGTAATTATATATGTAAAATGATCTTTTCCTTATTTCCACCAAAATCTACCTTGAGCATATCTCCTTAATCCCTCCTTGGACAGACTGGGGGTGGGTGTGGGGGGGTGTCTATCAGGTTTATTTTAAACTACTAGAAGGAAACAGCATCAGAATATCTGGGCCAACATACAAGCACATAAAGTGAAATGGTTACCTAGGAATACAGGTGATTAGAAATTAGTTATGGTCTATTATCTGGAAAGAACAATAAACTATGATGACAGTAGCTAGGGCTATAATTTCCTTTGAATCAATAAAAATAACCCCGGGCCATTAGAGTGATAATACCTAATAATTTATAATCAATACCCCGTAAGCTAAGTGCAGAAACACAGCTGGTCCTTTCAAATTATCTAGATCAGGAATCAATACTCAGTGCATAAGTTCTATACACTGAAAAAAGGAATCAAGAAGACATTCCTTGGTAGGAGGAAGCAGGGTACCTAAGAGAGAAATACACGTTTTTATCTTTCTCTTTTTTTTTTTTTTTTAAACAGCGGGTACATATTACCTTTATAAATGGGAAAAAAAAAAAAACTTACTTACACTCAACTTTTCCCCATAAGGAGATGCTACCTGAATTAAGTAGTTTCATTTTATATCCTTATTCTGGGTACATAAGTCATCAAATCACAATGTCAGATCAAGTCAGGGCACCCCAGTCACCACTTCATAAGAAAGGGAAAAATGCAGTGGTTTTAGAAGTACTTGAATCTAAGGAACTTCCCGTACAGATGGATTATGTGCTTCCAACCTGTGGAGTTCTCTACCTCTACGTAAAAATCAAGACCCTTCAGATGACAAAAGAATTACTACATGTTATGAAATGTCATGGAAAACAGCACTAGCCCACTGAGACCACGGGATGGATTCTAATTCTGGCCTTTCCATCTAAATTTGAGTGAATCATTTTTACTTTCTGATTCACTTTTCCAACCTGTAAAGTGAAGGGACTGGGTTAGATCATCTTAGCCTTTATTTTTCTCTATTACTAAAAATTCCTAAATGCTTAGAATTCACCACTTGCTTACCAACATGTGAGATGCTTCTCATATTAACCTTAATCCACACAAAAAGCCAACTATCCATATTAATAAGAGTATCTAGAAATTAGAAATCAGGAGTCACTAAAATTGAATGATGGACATTAAGGCCTAAGGTCTATGAAAAAGACCTTTAACTGCTATAAATTGGGTTTGCTTCCATCAAAAAAATAAAAAGGACCACAATTCTAAATATACAGATGAATTAAAGAAATGAAAAGGTCTATAATGAACTAGCTAGAGAATTTTTTTAAAAACTCATTGATGAAGTTGAATCTATTCCAAAAGAGAGGTGGAGTTTACACACATACACACACCCCTTTATTACCTGAGTACAGGGTAATAAAAATAATAATGACATCTACTCACTTTGACAGAGATACTCCTCCAGCTTTCCCAATCATCTCCTCATGATGTAATACTGAGTGGTTCCACGGAATCTGAAGGAACTTTAAGAGTGTTCTCATCCACCGTTCAGGATGCAAGACAAGTTGTTCATAGTGAACTAACGTGCATTTTTTGTAGCCGACCTCCATACACTGGTTATACATGGTCTCTATGGCACGATTCCACTTGGTCAAACAGTCTCTATAACTGTTCAGGTCAAACCCCGCTATGGTAACTTTCCGAGAAATCATTGAATGTACGGATGCCCGGCCATCTCGGACCATCAGGAGAAATCTGGCATTGGGGAATAACCTAGCAAGGTAAGTTAAGGATTTCAGGGCAAAGGGATCTTTATTACATAAGTATGGAGCTGGCTCTCCGTGCTTAACAATAATTTCTAGTAGGAAGGCTCGCATGGCAGAATCCAGCACTTCATCGGTGACACCAGCCTCATCCAAGCGTATTTTCTCTTTACTTGACCGCGACCACATCTGCTTCAGGGCCAGAATTCGGGGAATCACCCTGGTTTCCTCTCCACAGCGAATATCGGGGTGTGCATCTAGCATGGCCCTCATGAGTGTGGTTCCACTCCGAGGCACACCTCCAATAAATATTAAAGGCATATCTTTGTGATAGGCAAAGGTTTTATTGGCTTTGATGTCCAGGCCAGTTCGCACAGTGGTCTTTATGCTCTCCAACTTGAGGGGCTGGCTACGTTCTTCTATTCGGTGGTGGCATTCCATGGCGTGTTGGCCCAAGTAAAACACAGTCACAGAACTAATCACCAGACATGCCAATAGTAAGTTCTGCTTCAGTTTTCCAACCATCTTGATGTGGTTATCTTGTTATTAAACAGATAATCTGCTCAAAATAATTTTCAGAAAATGTTCAGGCCATGGAGATTCTATTGCAGAAAGAGGATGAACATCTAATGGGAAAAGGAAAAAGTTATTTTATCATCACATTAAGACTGTTTACCAAAAAAAGAGATTGTTTACAACTTAGTCATCAGTGATCACCATTACATTTTAGCTAGAAAGAAGCTGAAGCAGTCTTAAATACTGTGATATTCTTGGAACATAAGTATACACAAATGTAAGCAAAAAGAAATCATTTCTAATCAGAAACAGCTTTTCTTAATGTAACAATTCTGAAGCTGGGGTGCCTGGGTGGCTCAGTGGGTTAAAGCCTCTGCCTTCGGCTCAGGTCATGATCCCAGGGTCCTGGGATTGAGCCCCGCATCGGGCTCTCTGCTCAGCAGGGAGCCTGCTTCCCCCTCTCTCTCTGCCTGCTTGTGATCTCTGTCTGTCAAATAAATAAATAAAATCTTTTTAAAAACCCCACACAATTCTGAAGCTAGGTACCTTGCAGAGAATGGCAAAACAAAACTATTTCTATCAGTGAATCATGCAAATATTTAATATGTCCAAATATGTCTGCAATCTAACCAGTGGCATTCAGATTTGCTTCACTCCTAAGAGGTCATTATCCTTCATTCTACTCTAAACAGAAATTACAGAAGAAATATACAACTGCCAAAACTTTAACAAAGATTCAGTTTATTTATCCCGCAAATCATTTATTTAGATACTACAGGCCAGATACTTGGGCTTGGCTGAGGATAAGCTCTGACAACAACTACAGTGCAGTGACTCCTGCTCTCGGGAAACAGTCTCATGAACGGACCGACGTGCAAACAATGACAGAATGCACCCAGAGCCTTCGCAGAAACAAGCCAACAGGACAATGAGAGTATAACGAGAAGAAGTACATAAGTCTACCAGAGGAAGCTATAAAAGCCTCAAAAGAAAGTAAGAGGAAGGGGTACTCTAAGCAGTAGGAACTTGTGTACAATTTCCTGCGCACAATGACACGACACAACGCAGCCCAAGAGGGAAGGTACTCTCAGCAGTAGGAACTTGCAAAAAGACATGACTGAACACAGCATGTTTAGGTAACAAGAAGTCGTTCAGGAGAACTGGTGAACAGTGTGTGAAGACAATTATGAGGCATGACTGGCGAGCTTTGCCGATGAAGAGGTGCATGGAGGCAAAGAGGAGACATGAAAGGAACGATAGGAAGCGCAGATACGAAACACCCGAACTTTGAATGTGCTCCTCTACGCACATGAAGATCCACCCGCAGATGAAAGGTCACACTGTCTTAAGACACTTGAGCCCAATCACTGTCCACTAAGCTATGCGGACAGGAAGGCAGCCCCTAGAGAGCCATGCTTAGAAATGAAAACAATTGTAAGTGTGTGGGTGTGCATCTGAGCAGCTGCATCAGCATATATTTACATGAAATGTCCATACAAGGCAAATTTAAAGAGACAGAAAGCAGAGGTTGGAAGCAGGAATTTAATGACAAATAGGCATGAAGTGACTTTTTGCAGTAATGGAAATATTCTAAAACTGGACTGCTGTGTTAGTTACACAGCTCTAGAAAACTTACTAAAAAAAACACTGAATTGGACCCTTACAATGGTAAATCTTATAGTATGTAAGTTATACCTCAACACAGCTGGTTGGGTTTTTTTTTTAAAGAATACTTTCCTAGAAAAATATTTTGACAGTCTCAGTAGGATACACCAAGATCTGGTTTTTGTTTACTCATATATCCATTCCTTTCATTGCATATCTGAACACATATTATGTGCCAGGCAATGATGTACTGTACTATAAAGCTACAACATAGAAAAACAAAGTGAGAATACATTGAGATTAAACGATCAGCTTAATAAAACAGCAAAGAAAAAAGCACTGATTAAAAACACTGGTAGTAGGGCACCTGGGTGGCTCTGTCGGTTAAGCATCTGACTCTTGATTTTGGCTCAGGTAATGATCTCAGGGTCATGAAATCGAGCCCTGCATGGGCTGTGCTCTGGGTGTGGAGCCTGTTTAAGATTCTCTCCCCATCTCCTTCGGCCCCTCCTACCCCCACCCCTGTGCTCTCTCTAAAACAAGAACAAAGAACACTGGTAGCAACATAGCACTGAACCATCTATACAGAAAATTGCATCCATGAAATAAAAAACACACTTAAGATGTTATACTAGTATTCAGTTTAAAAAGGGGGCAGATGGAAAGAAAAGAAAACAATGGAAAGAAAAGAGTAATAGATGGGTTGCAAAATTAAGATTTAACCCTAGAATAATAATATTTTGGTTGAAAAATTTCTTTGGTTGACATTATAAGCACAAATGAAGAAAACGTTGCTGAAATGGAAAAAAATTATCTATAGATGTGACAGTGTTATATTAATTTCAAGTGTACAATCTAGTGATTCAACAATTCTACACATTGGTCAGTGCTCATCATGGTAAGCGCACTCTTTAATCTCCATCACTTATCTCATGAATTCCCCACCTCCCCTCTGGTAACCATCAGTTTGTGCTCTATTATTAAGAGTCTGTTCCTTGGGGCACCTGGGTGGCTCAGTGGGTTAAGCCTCTGCCTTCGGCTCGGGTCATGATCTCAGGGTCCTGGGATCGAGCCCCGCATCAGGCTCTCTGCTCAACGGAGATCCTGCTTCCCCCTCTCTACCTGTCTCTCTGCCTGGTTGTGATCTCCCTCTCTCTGTCAAATTAATAAATAAAAATTCTAAAAAAAAAAAAGTCTGTTTCTTGTTTTGTTTCTCTTTTCTCCCTCGTTCATTTGTTTTGTTTCTTAAATTACACATGAGTGAAATCATATGGTATTTGTCTTTCTCTGACTAACTTATTTCACTTAGCATTATACCCTCTAGCTCCATCCATGTTGCTGCAAATGGCAAGATTTCATTTTTTATGGCTGAGTCATATTTCATTGTGCATGCGTGTGTGTGTGTATGAATATATAAATACATACCACTTCTTTTTTTTTTTAAAGATTTTATTTATTTATTTGACTGACAGAGATCACAAGTAGGCAGAGAGGCAGGCAGAGAGAGAGTAAGGGAAGCAGGCTCCCTGCTGAGCAGAGAGCCGGATGCAGGGCTTGATCCCAGGACCCTGAGATCATGACCTGAGCCAAACGCAGAGGCTTAACCCACTGAGCCAACCAGGGGCCCCTATATACCACTTGTTTATCCATTCATCTACTGAAGGCCACTGGCCTGCCTCCGTTATCTTGGCTACTGTGAATAATGCTGCTATAAACAGGGGTTCATGTATCCCTTTGAATTGTTGTTTTTTGGGGTTTTTTTTTTTTTTGTAATTTGGGATTAAATACCCAGCAGTGTGATTACTAGGTCCTATGGTAGTTCTATTTTTAACTTTTTGAGGAAATTCCATACTGTTTTCCACAGTGGCTGCACCAGGTTGCATTCCCACCAAGAGTGCATAGGGCTCCTTTTTGTCCACATCCTTAACAACACTTCTTGTTTTCACATATTTTTTTTATTTTGACCATTCTGATAGGTGCAATATGATAGATATCTTTTTTTTTTTTTTTTTTTTTTTTAAAGATTTTATTTGACAGACGGAGATTACAAGTAGGCAGAGAGGCAGACAGAGAGAGAGGGGGAAGCAGGCTCCCCGCTGAGCAGAGAGCCCGATGCGGGGCTTGATTCCAGGACCCTGGGATCATGACCTGAGCCGAAGGCAGAGGCTTTAACCCGCTGAGCCACCCAGGCGCCCCAATATGATAGATATCTTATTGTAGTTTTGATTTGCAATTCCCTGATAATGAGTGATGTGGAGCATCTTTTGATGTGGTCAATTGATTCTTGACAGGGTACTGAGACAACCATGTGAGGAAGGAACACCCTTTTCAACAAATGGTATTAGGACAATTGGATATCCACATGTAAAAGAAAGAAGTTGAATACCTGCTCACAAAACTTTACTCTAAAGGAACTAGAGAGGCGCCTGGGGGGCTCGGTTGGGCGACTGCCTTCAGCTTAGGTCATGATCCTGGAGTCCTAGGATGAGTCCCACATTGGGCTTCCTGCTCAGCAGGGAATCTGCTTCTCCCTCTGAACTTCTCCCCTCTCATGCTCTCTCTCTCTCTCATTCTCTTTCACACATAAATAAATAAAATCTTAAAAAAAATTAACTAGAGACTTAAATGTCAGAGCTAAAACTATAAAACTCTGAGATTAGAGAGATATAAATCTTTGTGGCTGCAGTTCCTTAGACAGAAGACCAAAAGTACAAGAGACACATTAAAAACAGATGAATTAGATTTCATCAAAATTAAAAACATTTGTGCTTCAAAGAACATCATCCTTCTTTGATGTGAAAGTGAAAGACAAATCAAAAGATGGGAGAAACTAACTAATCATGTATCTGATAAAGGACTCGTAGCCAGAATATATAAAGAACTGTTATAATTCAACAATAAACACAAATAACCCAATTAAAAAGTGGGCAAAAACCAATATAGATATTTCTCCAAAGAAGATACACAAATGGCTAACATGCATATAATATGTTCAATATTCTTCAGGAAAATGGAAATCAAAACTACTTCACACCCACTAGATGGCTACAATCAAAAACAAAAATAAACAAGTGGTGATAAAGATGTGGAGAAACTGGAATATACACTGCTCATACAATGCTGGTGGGTGGGACTGTAAAATGCTGCAGCCAGTTTAGACAAGTTGTGGCAGTTTTTCAAAAGGTTAAATGTAGGGACGCCTGGGTGGCTCAGTTGGTTGAGCGGCTGCCTTGGGCTCAGGTCATGATCCCAGCATCCTGGGATCGAGTCCCACATAGGGCTCCTTGCTCGGCAGGGAGCCTGCTTCTCCCTCTGCCTCTGCCTGCCACTCTGTCTGCCTGTGCTTGCTCTCTCTCCCTCTCTCTCTGACAAATAAATAAGTTAAAAAAAAATTTGTTTTTAAAAGTTAAATGTAGAACTAACATATGATCCAGCAATTCTACACAAGAGAACTAAAAACATGTGCTCACAGAAAACTTGTGCAAAGCATCACTATTTATAGCTAGAAAACAGCAATAACACAAATGTCCACCAACTGACAAATGTATAAACAAAACATGGTATATCCAAACAATGGAGTATTATTCAGCCATAAAAGGAGTGAAGTACTGATATACAATTCAATATACACAAACTTTGAAAACATTATGTTAATTGATTAAAAGAAACTCATAAATGATCACATATTACATGATTCCATTTATATGAAGTGTCCAAAAGGCAAATCTGTAAAGACAGAAAAATTAGTAGTTGCCTGGGGCTGAAGCGAAAGGGAAGATGAAAGTTGACTACTACATAGTTTCTTTTTGGGGTGACAAAAGTGTTCTAAACCTAGATTGTAGAGAATTTTTTGGTATGTGGTTACATCTCAATAAATATTATGTTAAAACAACAACAACACACTACACACTTATTAGAATGGCTAAAATAAAAAACACTGACACTATCAAGTGCTGATGAGCATGAGTAACTGGACTTCTGTATTTCTGGGAATGCACAATGCTACATCTGAAAAAGTGGTAGATTCTAATAGTGTAAACATACATTTATCATACAACCCAATCACTGTACTCCTGAGCATTTATCCTAGAGAAATGAAATCTATGTTTACACAAAACCTGCACATGAATGTCTATAGCAGCTCTACTCATAATCACCAAAAACTAAAAACAAATGCAATGTGTAAATCGGATAAACCATGGTAAATCCATTGATGGAATACTCCTCAGCAATGAAAAAGAACAAAACTCTTGATACATACAACAATGTGGATGAATTCTAAAGACAATACGTATAACTGAAAGAAAGAAGACAGTTTCAAAACAGTTCTATTCATAAAATATTCTCAAAAGGCAAAACTACCAATCATTGGATGCCAGAAGACTGTAAATTTATTTTTTTAAAAGACTGATTTTATTTATTTGAGAAAGGAGTGAGAGAGAGAGAGAGAGAGCATGAGCAGGGTTGGGGGGAACAAGAGGGAGACGGGAAAGCAAACTCCTCACTACGCAGGGAGCCAGATGCGGAGCCATCATGACTTCAGCCAAAAGCAGATGCTTAACTGACTGAGCCACCCAGGCTCAGAAGACTGTAACTTTAAAGGGATATAACACAATAAAGTTTTCTGGGATGATGGAACTATTTATTCTGTGTTCTGTGGTAGTTGTTACACAAATCAATATATGTATTAAAATTCACAGAACTATGCACCGAAATAAGAAGTCTATTTTACTCTATGATAATCTTTAAAACAACAACAAAAAAAATTAATCAAGAGAAATTTGAGAGGAAATGTGGGGGACAGGGAAAAATGATTAAAGATCAAAAACAGGAGAGTTTATGATTCGGAATCTTCCAATTAATGTTTCTAATCAAGTATTATTTAGTGGTGATAAATTCAGTGGTAATAGGAATACATTAAACAAATGATGGGTTTTACTGACAAGAGCAGAGAAATGATCCTAGAAAAATTTTCTCATGTTTTCCATTTTATAAACACTGAGATGAAATAAAAATTCATTTAAGTCTGAACAAAGCAAATAAAACTTATTTAGTGAAGCAAAGAAAAGTGCTCTTAGGGAACCAAATTAACTCTAATAATGGAGGGTTTCATTTTAGATAGTTCTATAGGAATGATTCCTCTAGCACATTTCATTTGTTTGTGCTGTGGCAGATGCATAATGCATGTTGTATGAGAGAAGAGCAGTAATCACTAAGAAATCACTTGAAAATGGCAAAGCTTTTTGATAAAGTTTAGTACTATATGTATTTTAAATTACATTTAACTTACCAACCTCTGACTTCAATATGTAGTAAATAAATGAGTCTTTTTCAAAAATTACCTGAGCAACAATTTAAAATTCAATGTACAAAAGCAAGATATCCATAAACCAACTCTTCCCCAAGCACATATCAGATACAAAATATTCACCAACCAAAAGCTAACATGACAAAAACCACTAAGTTACTATAGTAGCAACCAACAATATCTGATAACTTTGCATTAAAATATCCCAAATTCTCAGCAAAATATATAAAAAGACAAAAACTGGAAAAATATTAACATATTTATGTGTCCAGAAGCATACTTATAAAATCATCTTAATGGCTGCATAATACTTTACTGAAAGGACCTATAACCAAACTGTGAGTTTGCTCCTTGGTGAGTTCCAGGTAGAGACTACACCAAAGTAGAGTTGGCAAACAAAGGAAACTATTTGCAGCAAATAAAGGAAATCATGAAGAATAACTTCCAAAGCAGTGAATCCCTGAGCAGGAGTGAGCGGGTTCCTTTTATTTAGGGTTAGGACAAATACTCAGAAAGGGAAGCTCTGTCATTATAAGGGTGGGCATAAGGTTGCACTCTCGTACTTAGAAAACAGGCCTATACATACATCCTATGTTATGTTATTGAAGCTTGTGCTCCTTCTAGGATGGAGACTTTAACATTACAAGGAAACAGATATAACCATTAAAGGGGCTATATGGGCATGCTCTGAGATCTTGTATAAACTGTATGGGGCTTGGGGCTCCTTATCTCAGGAAAGGAATGCAGAGCTTTGCTTGCTTATGAAACAGCACTGGAATTTTTTTACCACTAATTTATTGTCCCTGATATGGTTAGGCTATTTCCTGGCCTGGTAGACTTAGTTTTTGCATTCCCTTTATTCTCTTAAAATTATTAACTACTGGGCGCCTGGGTGGCTCAGTTGGTTGAGCCACTGCCTTTGGCTCAGGTCATGATTCCGGACTTCCGGGATTGAGTTCCGTGTCGGGCTCCCAGCTCCTTGGGGAGTCTGCTTATCCCTCTGACCTTCTCCTCTCTCATGCTCTTTCTCACTCATTCTTTCTCAAATAAATAAATAAAATCTTTTAAAAAAATTATTAACTACTGGGGAGCCTGGGTGGTGCAGCTGGTTAAGTGTGAGACTCTTGGTTTTAGCTCAGGTCATGATCTCAGGGTCGTGAGATTGAGCCCTGCCTAGGCTCCAAGCTCAGCACAAAGTCAGCTTGAGTCTCTCTCCTTCTCTTGACCCTTCAACTTAACGCTTGATCTCTCTCTAAAATAAATCTTAAAACAAAAAACAAACAGAACAAAAACCCTTAACTACTTAGGTTTTTGCATTTCTTTGTAATTCTGATCTCCAAAAAAGTTCTGCAAGAAGTACGCTTGGGTAAGCAGGGCATAGATCATTGGGGGGGGTGCAGGGAGGGGGCTTAAAATGGCCTCTCAGTGGGGCACCTCGGTAGCTCAGTGGGTTAAGCCTCTGCCTTTGGCTCAGGTCATGGTCTAAGGGTCCTGGGATCGAGCCCCACAACGGGCTCTCTGCTTGGCAGGGAGCCTGATTCCCCCTCTCTCTGCTTGTCTCTTTGGCTACTTGTGATCTCCCTCTCTGTCAAATAAATAAATAAATAAATAATCTTTTAAAAATGGCCTCTCAGTGTCACAAAGGTCATATCTTTCTTTTTCTGGGGACACCTAACTCTTTCTGCTTACAGATCTACCAACATTTATTTGGCCAATTCTCTATTATTATTTACTTGTTTTTAAACTTTCATGACTCTAACACTGTGATAAATATTCTTGTATAAACAAACATCTTTGTACATGTGATTATATATATATATTTTTAAGATTTTATTTATTTATTTGACAGAGATAACAAGTAGGCAGAGAGGCAGGCAGAGAGAGAGAGGAGGAAGCAGGCTTCCCGCTGAGCAGAAAGCCCGATGCAGGGCTGGATCCCAGGACCCTGAGATCATGATCTGCACCGACCGACTGAGCCACCCAGGCAATTATATTCTTAAACTAAAGTTTTGAAAGAGGAATTTCTAGGTCAAAGTGTGTGGAATACTGAGTGTGGGATATGCTCAATTTTAAAACATTTAATACATATTTGATTCATATTATCCTTCTCATATCTTACATCCAAATCTGATAAAAATTCTATTGGCTCTATCTTCAAAATACAGTCACAATCTGACCATTTCATTTGCACCACCAGCATCTCTCACCAGGATTATGGAAAGATATCCTTATTTCTATTCCTGCCTCCTATTCTCAACTCAATAATCAGAGGGATTTTTTTTTTAAGATTTTATTTATTTATTTTTCAGAGAGAGAGAGAGAGAGCACAAATAGGCAGACCAGCAGACAGAGGGTGAGGGAGAAGCAGGCTCCATGCTGAGCAAGGAGCCCGATGTAGGGCTCAATCCCAGGACCCTGGGATCATGACCTGAGCCAAAGGCAGACGCTTAACCGACTGAGCCACCTGGGCACCCCCAGAGGGATCTTTTTAAAATTTAGTCAGAACACATCATTCCTCTGCTCACAGCCTAGTATTGTTTTTCAAAATAGCCTTGAAAAGACTTAAGACATCCAACATTAAATCTGTGTTAAATTTCTCTTTTTCTATTGATTTTGTCAAGAAATCGCTATAGAGATCAAAAATAACACTGATAGAGGTCAGGACAATATATCTTCTTGTTCAAACTAACTGAGAAGACACTTCTTAAATTAGAAGCTTTATAAGAACTAAAATGAAGGGGCGCCTGGGTGGCTCATTGGGTCGAGGCCTCTGCCTTTGGCTCGGGTCGTGATCTTGGGGTCCTGGGATCGAGCCCCACATCGGGCTCTCTGCTCGGCGGGGAGCCTGCTTCCCCCTCCCTCTCTGCCTGCTTGTGATCTCTCTCTCTGTCAAATAAAGAAATAAAATCTTAAAAAAAAAAAAAAAGAACTAAAATGAAGGCCAACTCCTTCTTTACTAAGGATAATGTGGAAAAACAAAGCCTTACGACATATCCAAGCATACTTAATAATTGTGTCAACACAATTTGGATTTTTTTCAAATTTTCACTTTTAATGTATTTTAAATTAAATATTGTCTTCCCCAACACATTAGGGGGAAAAAAAAGTATGTTCTATGTCCCCTTCAACATGTTTGAATTCAGGTAAGATGCTGGTCAAAGACCTTGTAAAGGATATTAAAATTGGAAAGAAAGAGATTTTGGGTTTCCCAGAAACATTCTCATGCTTTTCACTAAGCTTATGAAGCCTACTTTTCCCTCTGTGCATGTTTCTTAATTTGAAGAATCACATAATCAGACAGCATCAGTGCTAGAAGGGGCCTATTTGATCCAATGCTCTCATTTTATAGATACACAAATGGGGGACCTAATAGCACATTTTCCTCACCATGTCTCTAAATCTTACCCATTCTTTTTTTTTTTTTTTTTAAGATTTTATTTATTTACTTGGCACAGAGAGAGACAGCAAGTGGGGGAACACAAGCAGGGGGAGTAGGAGAGGGGGAAGCAGGCTTCCCACAGAGCAGGGAGCCCAATATAGGGCTCAATCCCAGGACCCCGGGATCATGACCTGAGCTGAAGGCAGACACTTAACGACTGAGCCACCCAGGCGCCCCTAAATCTTACCCATTCTTCAAGGGTTGCTTTTAATTTTATCATGTATATTTTGTTTACTCCAAAAGCCTAAAAAAAAAGATTTTATTTATTTATTTCACAGACAGAGAGACAGCGAGAACAGGAACACAAGCAGGAGGAGTGGGAGAGAGAAAAGCAGGCTTCCTGCCGTGCAGAGAGCCTGATGTGGGGCATGATCAAGGATCCTAGGATCATGACCTCAGCCAAAGTCAGATGCTTAACGACTGAGCCACCCACACGACCCCACTCCAAAAGATTTAAGGTCAAAAATTCAGAGTCCTTGTCTAGGTTTCATCCCCCTACCACAGCACGAGTAACAGAGCATGAGGTCACGTTGTACACTGAGTCCTCAAAAAGCATTAGTACACCAACCAAACTGGCAAGTACATTGCGCTAGATGAGAGATGCTGTGGAAATGAAGTTTCTATTCACACCTTGATATGAATTCTCCTCACTCTTTAAAAAGTAGTCCTATAATTTAAGTAGAAAGTACATCAAAAGCTGGCCTGACCATTATCCTTATATATTCAACCATTGTGCACATGCACATACACACACACAAAGACACACAAAAGCACATGTATCCACACACAGAGACCTTTGTCCATTTCACTAATTTTCAAACAAGCAGTATCAGTATTTTCTCAACTGGGACATTCACAGAGCTGAAGCTGAGCTAGAAGAGAACACAAAAAAGTTCAGTCTTGTTTTTGTCTCCAGGGGAAAGAAAAAACATTAAACACTGCAACAAACATATCTGAAAAATCACTATTAATAGGACCACTGTTTCTCAGCAAGCCAAATGCAAGACTCCCAGAAATGAAAGACTCTTTAGAGAAGAGAGTGTTGACATTATACTTCCCTACTTAGATCTTTACAAATTTTATAAAGATATCTAATCAAAAACAGTGATTAGTAAACAGAAGTAGGGGTATAGAGGTCAGTAGTCAGAAAGGCTGTACCAAACACTCAGTGCACATAGTCCCAGGCATGAGTACACATGAGCACATATATCACACCCTGCTTTTATAATCATAAAGTGGCCATGTGCTTGATACAAAGAGATGATGAGCAAATGCCCTAGGAAAAGATAAATTAAACAAAGTAACGATCTCCTAATATTTCTTTACAATGTTACCCATCAGCTCCTCTCTTACAACTATTCAACCAATATAGCAAGTAGCAACAGCCAATGCCATTTTGCCTGCTGTCTAAACTCTGTTCCACAGTGGGTTTCTCTATTCCCTAAATTTTTTAGCAAAAGGAAACATAAGTATATCATGCCTTTAAACTTGCCAATCAGTATGTTTCCAGGGGTTAATTTAAATTACATCTTTGCCATTCCACAGAAATTTCCAGTAAACAAACCACTGTCGCAAGACCAATTCTCATGTCAGCTCAGAGAGCTGAGGGAACACCTTTTTCTTGCCATACATTGGGGTCTGCAACTAGAACCACTGACAACAAATGGCAAATTGCAAAAAGAATATGGTATACACAGCTGATGATCTTTGGGAAGTCTACCGGAACCCATTTTCTTAAAGGAGCAGTGTTCTGGGATTTTGTTTTCAAAAAACGCCATGGTCAAGAGGGAAAAGAGCCAGTCAAACACAAAGAACTGGACCTAATCCCTATGACATAAATAGACACAAGAGCACAAGTTAAACTCAAACAGAACATTTTCAATGGTTCCAGTGAAATAAAATGATGTCTGGGAATTGCTTCAAAAATATCTGACAGCAAATGTCTGAGTAGGGAGGGGAGTTATATATGAAATCAGATGGCTATGAGTTAATAACTACTAAAGCTGAGTGATGGGTACCTGAAGATTCAATATCATTTTCTCTATTTTGGGGTATGACTGAAAATTTTCATAATAAATGGTTACAGTGAAGTAAAACAAAATATAAAGTTTAAGTTGCCAAATTCTAACCTCCTCGGATCTGTAAAAGTCAGAGTCATTGTAGGCTAACCATTCTTCTAGATTCTTCATTCATGTTTCTCATCTATGTATACTACCCTTGAGAGAGAACACACACAAAAGCAAATTTGCTCAAATTACATACTTTCATTCAATAATTCAATTATATAATGTTTCTACTAATCTCCTAACTCTTAGAATTAAAAGGAGAAAAAAAGCAGGCATTGAATTAATGTAATAATAATACTAAAAAAAAAAAAAAAAGCATAGTGTATTAGACCTGGGCTCTAATCTGAAATCTTTTTTTTAAGTTTATTAAACTAGTTAAATCATTGAGCATCAGTTTCTTCATCCGTTAAATGAGGATGATAATGATAATGAATTCCTTTTTGCACTTAAAGTAGAAATTATAAAAAGAAGACGAGAAAAAAATGCAAAAACATTTTAAAAAAATCTTCAAGTTCTCTTTTTCTTTCACAATGCTGCTAGGAGAGTCAAGTGGATAACGTGTTTTAAAGGGTTTTTAAAGAACAGGAGCCTGAAAGAAGATGAAGCCAAGGAGGTCCACAACAAGGCACACAATAATTAAAATGGCAAAAATTAAAAGATAAAGAGAGGATCTTAAAAGCAAGAAGAAAAAAGCAGTTACATACAAGGGAAACCCCATAAAGCAATCAGTGATTTTTTAGCAGGAACTTTGCTGGCCAGAAGAGAACAGCATGATATAGTCTAAATGCTGAAAGGAAAAACCTACAACAAAGACCTAAAGACAGACAGACTGAAAATGAAGAAATAGAAAAAGATGTTCCATGAAAATGGAAATAATAAAAAAAAAAAAGCTGGGGTAGAAACAGTTATTTAAGACAATTAAATTTTAAGACAAAAACTGCAGCAAGGAACAAAGAAGAGCATTACATAATGATGAAGGGATCAAAATCAATCCAAGAGTACATAGCAATTCAAAATATCTATGCATCCAACAAAGAGGCACCTAAATAATAAAGCAAATATTAATAGACATAAAGGGAGAAACTAACAGGAATACAAGAAAAGTAAGGGATTTTAACACATTTTCATCAATGGATAGGTCATATAGGCAGAAAATCAATAAGGAAACAGTGGCTTTGAATGATACATTAGACCAGAAGGTTCTTAATAGAGAGATACAGAACATCCCATCCAAAGACAGCAGAATACATACATTCTTTTCATGTGCACCTGGAACATTCTCCAGGATAGATCACATTCGGCCACAAAACAAGTCTCAATAAGTTTTAAAAGACTAAAGCAATACCAAGCATCTTTTCCAACCACAATGGTATGAAACTAGAAATCCACCACAAGAAAAGAACTAGAAAAACACACAACCACATGGAGGCTTAACAACATGCTACTTAACAACCAATAGGTCAATGAAGAAATCTGAGGAAATAAAAAAATACATGGAGACAAATAAAAACGGAAACACAATGGTCCAAAAACTTTGGGATACAGCAAAAGTAGTTCTAAGAGGGAAATTTGTAGCAATACATGCTTACCTCAAGAAACAAGAAAAATCTCAAATAAATAATCAAAACTTACACCTAAGGAATTATGGGGAAAAAAAGAATAAAGCCCAAAGTTAATATAAGGAAGGAAATAATAAACAGCAAAATTAATTAAATCAAGACAAAAACCCACAAAAGATCAATGAAACTAAGAGCTGAATCTTTGAAAAGATAAGGAAAATTGATAAACCTTTAGCCAGACTCTTCAAGTAAAAAAAGAGAAAGATCTTATATACATAAAATGAAAAATGAAAAAGGACAAATAGCAATCAACACTGCAAAAATACAAAGGATTATAAGAAATTACTATGAAAAATTATATGTCAACAAAACAACCTAGAAGAAATGGATAAGTTCCTAGAAACAATCTTCCAAAACTGAATGATGAAGAAGTAGAAAATTTGAAAAGACCAATTATAGTAACCAAACTGAGTCAGTAATCGAAAACTCCCACCACACAAAAGTCCAAGACCAGATGACTTCACAAGTGAGATCTACCAAATGCTTAAAAAAGACTTAATACCTATTACTCTCAAACTATTCCAAAAATAGAAGAGGAAGGAAAACTCCCAAATACATTCTAAAAGGCCAACATTACCCTGACCCAAAGCCAGACAAAGACACTACAAAAAAAAGAAAACTACAGACCAATATCTCTAGTGAACATAGATGCAAAAATAGTTAACAATATATTGGCAAACCAAATTCAACAACACTGTAAAAAAAAATAATTCACCACAATCAAATGGGATGTAAAAAGGTTCAATTAAAAAATGTAGGGT